>BOPP01000086.1:438040-471245 GCA_017312745.1 Gryllus bimaculatus | reverse complement strand
GGGGGGGGGGGACGCCGAGCGCTCACGCAAGCCGCGACGTTGCGCAACGTAAGCAAGACCGAGTCCCGTTACATGGTATTCTTTAATACTGATTTGGCGAGGGAGAATACATTATCGCTATCTAGCGAAGCTCCTTTAAAGACGATGATTTCACTGGGATAATGAGATTCAGAGATGTGTCCAAGATGGGTGCCAAGAAAGGTATCTGTCAAAAGAAAAGATATGTCATACAGAGGAAAGTAAATTGAGAGATTCTCAAATTACATTACTCAAAACCAATCCCTTCTGGTTTAGTTCGGTATATATGGCGATGTATATTAATGATTTCGATAGGTAGTGATTAATCAATGGTTAGTAAAATAAAATCAAGTTTGTCGGTAAGTATATAGAAATAAATAAATTCAATTCGTTAGTAGCGATATGATTATTATCATCATCAGCAGCAGCAGCAACATGTGGCTTGTTTGAATCTCTGTTTACTCGCAAGGCTTACCCCGCCGGTCCTTGCCCTCAGTGTTCCATATCGGCCACTTTAACACAGGGTCATCTACCCTCGCCTTCCATACCTTCACGCCGCAGAGTCCTAAGGCCATCTGCGGGCCCTTTGCGGTCCGCACCTACTTGCCGCTGCAGCCCATAGACCCACGCGACGGTGCAGGGCAGACGGCGCGCATGTTGTCGCAGATCGCAGATGCTTTGAGAATGTATCATCTGCCCAATGGCCGTCACATATTCTCCCTCACGCGCCTTTCTGTGGGCTAGAGGAGCAATAGGAAAGAAAGGTTATTTTGTTGGGCGATGCATAGTGATTTTGTAAAAACCCTACCACGACACTCAAAGCAAACCTCCATGCTCCTGACGGCATTCGAAATCCTGATCCTTCCATCTGAGATAGTAAAGGTACAGCGATCTCGGCTGCGTTCAGCGATCTCGGCTGCACAGGTAGGCTGAAAATGGCGATATAAATCTTTTAATCTCTTTTGCTTTGGAAATGGTCTTGTTAGAGGGTTGGAAATTTGTATCTGAGCAGTCCAAATCGGAGCAAGTACATTATGTTCAGGGCTGGGAGGAAATACTGGTTACACTATTCCACGATAAAATGTTTTTAAAATTGCTTGCTATCCTGATGGAATTTTGTTAATACGATGAATTTACTGTATACATTTATAAGCTCGTACCCTCTCTTCACAATCCAGCTACTTTAAGTCTAATACTGTTCTATATATTAAGTCAAGCTTTAACGCTTCTATTTATTCCCTCTCTTATGCTTCACCAGCTAACCAAACCATATTTTGTACATTCCCATTGAGTATCATATGTGTATAATTACGAAAATGGGTTAAAATTGTAGACAACCATCGTATATATTAATTTGTGAAATATTTCTTATAATTTGTTATTAGCTGAAGATATCGAGAAAAATAAGGAATTCAACATTAATTCTTATATTTAATGCAAAAACATCCTGATTTCCGAGTCTTTACGGTGGCAGACATACAACAACAGCTAAGTAATTGGACCAATGCCTTCCACGGAATGAGAATACCAGACTCTGATCGACCTGACCAGTCGTTTCTGTGATTTCCTCCGATCGATTACAAGGACATGACAAAACAGCACCTTAAAGAACGGGTCACGTAACAAGTGTGATACTTCCTTCCCTAACCTCATATTATACTCTCAGCAACTATTCGTCTCATTCCCTGTTTCCATTCGGATCGACTTGAAAGACTCTGAAAGTTCTGCGAGTATACGCACAAGGCCAATCACAAAATCGAGCTGTAATGTAATCGAAAAGAAAGTAACAAATTGTTTTTCAAATGCATTTGACCTCCTGGAGACTGTGTTTACTTCCTTCATTAATCCTAAGGGAATGGACCTTTTTTAAATAGATCGATATCCTCGCCCCTGGTGAATTTATAACCATGGCGAGAGTTGACGAAGGCCGAGTGGGGCTAATCTCTGCATAAGAAGACAACAGTACAAGTATTGGACCACAGTGAAGCGATATGTTTATGTAAGCTAAAATAGGTTTGAGAGATGTATGCATACAAAACGTCCACGGCATATGCTAATGAAATAATGTAACCGTTGCCTATATGCAGTTGAGATAACAGCGCTACATTCAAATAGCGCGAGCAAGAGGTTGGAAACCCGATAGACATTCTGAGACTTTTGAATAGTGGTATCCGTGCCGACTGACGCGGTAGAGAGCGTGTTGGGAACGACAGGAGACGGTTACTGGAAGGACGTACGTGCGAAAGACGACGTGGTGTGAGGAGAGTTTAGCGTGAGCAAGGCGAGGCAGTGCACGAAGGAGTTGAATTTATTTAGAGGTGATTGCGTGAAGCAAAGTATTCTCAAAACCGAAAAAGCTTGTGAAAGTAATGATGTTTCACATGTTGGTATTTAACGGCTACTTTTCGTCGCGCTGGACTGGAAGCCGCTAACACGGGCGACCTGAGAGGTCGAGATTCGACGCGACATCACGGTGAAGGAGGACTCCGACCCACAAAATTACGATAAGGGCTCCCTCGAACGATTATTTTGTTATGACAACGCCCGAATGGGTTTAATCGGACGGAAATGACATGCTGGAAAGACGGGACTTGGTTAAAGGTTTTTGAAAATTCGGAGAATGAATTAGACATTTGAAGGGAAGTCGTGCCAAAAGGAGGAGGAGATTGAGGGAATGGAACTTTATTATGTGTTCCTGGGTGGAAGAAATAGAACTTAATCACTTTCTAACGAAAGTGGCTTATGAAGAAACGAACTTCGAATTATGAATGAAACTATAAACGGGTGTAAAAGAATATTCAGTTCGGGGATTTAAGAACCATAGAAGAGAGCATAAAATTGTAATTTCTTTGTTCTGAATCGGTTTCTCGTAGTTTATGGTAGCGACAGATTGCACAGTTTTACGTGTTTTCATTTTTAATGTATTTGATCATTTTGGAGAGGAGTATTGTGTGATTTTATATTGAATCTTAATATTAAATTATGTGAAAAATTTTACCGTCTACCGATGTTATTCATTGTCAACACTGTTTGTGACTTTGACAATAACTTTGAAAACTGTGCTAGATTCTTATTTTTTATTATTATCATCAAAATGTTACAAACATTGTATACATGTATGTGAATTTGTTAATTTTTTCTTTCAAGAGAGAAGAGACTTTTTGTTATAGTGATTTTGTTATTAGTAAACCAACAGGCAATTTGTGTGTTTTGTGTTTGTTTAAGAATAAATGTATTTGAGTTTGGAAATTTTTTGGAAACGCACTACCTTTACATAGACGAGATAGAAAGATCCGCGATCCTTTAAGAAAATATTTCCAACTTTTTTACTGCTGATTGGTAACAGATCAGTTGTGAATCCCCTAACAATAAAACAAAGTTAGGAGAATTGGAAAAAATAATAAATAAAATAAAATAGTATGAGACTTCAAGTAAAACTAAAATATAATAAAGTGAAAAAAATTTTCAACAGGAATACACTATTTTAATGTTATTTATTGCTATCCATTTGATTTTACCATATAAGGTAATGTAACCATAATAACAATGTACTGCTGCGCAAACTTTAAAATGTATAACGAAACCATTTAATTATTAGCTATATTGCTAAATCCAAATATTACATTATTGAATAAGTTTGTGCGAGTTGTATGTAAATGTAATAACAACCATCGAATTCCGTTGCAAATTACAAACGAAAATTTAGTTTTTACAAAGGTTTATAAAGGTCAAATTTTATCAGTTTTTCTTTTCAAATTGCATTTTCTTTTCCTCGTTACTTGTTCAATATTTCAAAAACAAAAACGAGTTACTGATAAAAGAAGAATAGTTCGCAAACTAAACTGAAAATTTAGTCTTACTTGTTTTACAGCGGAAAAAAGATTCTCACGAAAGACCATTCACATAGCACCTTGAGACCCTTCTGTATGGACATTTTCCGTCCGGTTTGCGTGGGCCGGTGCTCCCCCACGTGGGAATCGCCGCGGCACTGCTCTTCGGACGAGCGAGTTGAGCTGTCACACGCCTGTGGAGATCAAGCGAGACATTTTTTTTCGAACATTCTACTGAGCTGAGTACTGAGCAAATACGGTTTCCGTTCGGAACTAAAAGAACGCACATGGGTACAGTCAATTGGCCCAACAACATTTGGGAATGAAGCAATTGACTAAAAATCCAATTCTGTTTTCAAAAATTCCCAATTACTCTCACGAAATTGCGCATGTCACACTCTTCACAACTCGAGCCGTTAACAAGTCAAAATGTGCTGCATAAAACGTTAACGCACAGAGTAGTTGAGCTATCGGATCAATACTATCATTCCTGAAAAGAAAACAATGTTGATCATTAATCGTTAAATAAAATGTATGCATTTTTGTTACATTCACATTATCCGTAAGCCTATGGCTTGTGAAAACAAGAAACACACTTGAAAATACATAGATTCTCCATTTATATGGAAATATAATTTGCAGTATAACAATAGTATTTCATACTTCTAATATGGCAATTCCAACTTTTCCTCAATCAACGAAGGGATATGAAGTGTCATCCGTTTAGATAGGCGAAATCTCTTGATGAAATCAATGTCGTCCAGAGTTTCAAAATAATCGCGTCTTTCGCGAAGTATTCGTGGTCTCCGTACATCTCAATAAAACTTGAATGACTTCATCATGGAAAAACAACTCCATTCTCATGATGAAAATTAACTTTACAAGGACAAAAATTCAAAGTATCACTTCACTAAAAAGGTATTCAATAAAACTATCACACGCTAATTGCAATACAATTATCTAAAACATCAGAGAAATACGGAAAAATATCGCTCCTCATTGACTAACAGTAACAAAAGACTGTTTTAATGTTATTTATAATATACAATAATTGGAAACCAAAATACATTTAAATTTTACTCCCTAATTCTGAGTATTCTAACCTACAATTGTGTTTACCCTATTTTTATTTACAATACTTTTATATAACTTTATTTATTTATAATACTTTTATAATACAAAAAAAGAAAAAAGAAAAGAAAATGTATCCAACAAAATATTACGCGCAATCCTACGTGTTAGCGCACACTTCTAAACTGAATTCAAGTCCAACTACAGGTATTTACTTCAAAGAGCACGGAAAACAAGCGAGACGAGCAGTTGCTGCGACCAAGCTGAGAAAGAACTGGAAATAACTTGTGCTGATCCGACCGTGATCCACAGGTCGGCGATGGATTAATTGAGAGTCAAATTTGACCCGGGTCAAGCACATTGATTCGTTCCAAGTGTGTGGAGAAACGTACAAATGAAGTTGACCCGGATCAACACGGGATCATCTTCTTGATTCCGGTTGGTGAAACCGGCTCGTATAGACATACACAAATACACCCACGCCCGAGCCGGGACTCTAAACAGCGGTCTTCTGGTCCGAGACAGCAACAATACTACTGCCCTAATGATCTCGGCCATCTGACTACCAGTACGAGTACAAGATTAGATATTATATTCCCAATTTTTAAAATTATTTATTTGTTCCATTATTTATTTTTATGTATTTTCCTCTTTCTATATACCCAGGCTTAAACGCGTATCACAATGGAAATGATTCGACGAGGGGGAATGATGCTGTCGATGCATTTTGCCCAAGCACTCAAAATGTCCGTGCGCTCGTCGCTCTGCAGCAGATGGCTACCGGTAGCTACGTGCACCGACGGCGATTTCACAAAATATTTGAGGAGACCGTTTAATAATATTAAAGGGGAAAAATAAAAATTTAATTTATGAACAACTATAAAAAGAATGTCGGCATTACTTTCAATTCGTACACTTGAAGTTTATAAATAATTTGATAATAAAACATATACGATATTTGTATTAACCTTTCTACTAGTACTTATCATTCTGCTACACGTACTTTGAATATAAATTTGTAGACTTAGAAATAATAAAAAATACGTTAACTGCTGATAATACTTTATACAATAATTTACTGTTATAAACCACATTTAAAATAGTTTAAAATATTTTCAAATCATATACCCTTTCCATGGGAGGAGGGCGTGGATTCAACCATCTTGCGTCTGGCTTGTAATGCTAGGTATTTATATCGATATCTATGCAGATTCGCAATGGAAGAGTGATTGATGCATTCGGCCTCGTCAATTGCTAACGTCATCAGGCCTATAAGTGTTGTGCATGTTTTTTCGCGACAGACAGCGTTGATCTTCCCCGTCTGGATGGTCGAGATCCGGCGCTGGCCTTCGCGTTTGCTTACAGGGTTCTCCACAACCACGTATCTCCCCCCAACGGGGCACCGCCTCAGTCGGGACAACTGCAAGCTCCAGGCTGGTCTCCCGACATGTGTGGTACGGTAATGCATGTCAGCGTGAGTTTTTGTAAGTAAGGGGTGAGGACTGGACAAGTAAGATGGCGGGAAAATCGCACGCGTTTTATGGCCAATTTGTTAGAGAACGTCTCCGGCATTCTCCGCGAGTTGATCAGAGAAGCCACAGAGAACTACCGATTCCAGCAGCTCGCCGCATGAATTCGCCCGCAGACAGCGGCTGAACTCCACAGAGCTATTTACTGAGCGTCGAACCGCTGCCAGCATCGGCCCTCCCGGCCACGCGATGGCAGAACGAGGTTGGGTGAGCGCGGAAGGGAGGCAGGGAGGTGGCTCTGGGCTCTTCGGCCCCTGACGGTCCACCGCGAGGCGCCCGCCCGCAGCGGCCCCGCGCCGCAGTCATTTCTCGCCGTGACTCGGCACGGCTGCGTGCGCTCGCGCCTCGCGCTCGTGTGGTGGCGCGCGCCGCCCTCCGATGCGCACACGTGTGTGGTCTCCGATTGGGGGACCGAAGCGCTCCGGTGACGGGTGTCCGAACTTCCAAAAATCGTATTAAATAATTACTAAATTTATCTATAAATAAATACACAGACAGACAGACAGGCAGATATAGAGATATATAGATAGATAAATAGATATATAGATAGATAGATAGATAGATAGATAGATAGATAGATATATAGATACATAGATACATATATAGATAGATAGATAGATACATATATAGATAGATAGAGAGGCGCTTCGACACATTAAGAGAGGCGCTTCGACAATGCAGACAGGAACTAAAACACGCCATCAACAATAGCAAAAACTCGCTGACGGGCGCTATTAAAGGAAATAGCAACGACGCCGTGGGGCAAAACCGCTACCAAATTGTACTAAAAAAACAAATTGCAGGCGAAATCACCCGGATTGATGATCTACTGGGTATCCAAATCATAAAGAAACATTTTCCATCGCATCAGAAACCATCGATTGAACATAGCCAGCCCTGTAAATTACAGAAGACCAAATGTTTCCCCAGAAGAGCTAACAGAAAGTATGCAGTACTTCTTAAGAACGAAAAAGCCCAGGACTCACGGGTACACAATGAAATTCTGAAGACAGTGCAAAGGTCCATCCGCAACTTCTTGCACTGAAGGCTTATAATAGGTGCTTGAAGGAAAAAAACGGTTTTTCCGAGTGGTATGGAAAGCAGAACTTGCACTCTATTCTTAAAAGGCAGCAAACGCACAGACACGAGCAACATTTACAACCAATCTGTCTACTAAGACACGATGGAAAGCGCATTTGAGGGTCCTGATTCTGCAAGACTCAAAGACATGGCTAGAGGGAAACACACGGGCCTGTCGGAAATGCAATATGGCTTCCGAAAATGTAGATGACGTCGACGCTATCAAAACAGTCGTAGAAAAGGCAAAACCAAAGAGGAGACAAAAAAAAGAATTCTGTGCCCTCGTAACGCTGCGATATCAGGAACGCCTTTACTCGCCAATGGAGAAGATTATCAAGGCTCTGATAGAGAAGAACACCCCATGAGTACCTCACCAGTATGATACGGAGTCTACACTAAGCGAACCGAAAGACCATCTACGCAAGGTAAGGAAGAACCCATTGAACTTGAGATGACCTGTGGTGTCCCACAAGGTTTAAAACTTGGTCCTAGTCTTATGCGAATATTATGTACGACAGTCTACTGGCATAAACACTCGCCAAATGTTCAATAGTGGGCTTCGCAGACGATGCAATAATAGTGGCAACGCGACGGAACATCGGCCCTACTAGAAGTCATCGTGACGGAACCCTGAGGAGAGTGATGAAAATGGCTGAACGTCCAAAGGGCTGAAAGTGGCAGCCCATAAAACGGAAGCATTGCTTATCACCGAAAGACGATCGTACCCAACCCAACATTCCGAATAGGCAAGGAAAAAAATACCAATGTGCAAGAGACTTCACTAACCTAGGAATGGACATTGACAGGAAAGCTAAGTTTGGGACACACATTATGAGACAACGAAAAAGCAGGCTAAAATAGCAGCAACGCTTCCAGATTGTGCCGAACACCAGGGCCCCAGGACCAAGACGAACGAATTTTAATGAAGTTGTGATGCACTCGAAAATGCTCTATGCAGCACCGATCTGGGCAGACGCTCTTCAAAGCAATAATCTGAGAGGAAAATGAGTCCGTCAGAGGAAAAGGAGTCTACGCATAAATCGCGTTATATAACTGTACCCGGAAGTGCTGTCTTCTTCTGCTGCGCGAACGCTGCCTCCTATTGACCTGCTTGCTCTTAGAAAGCGAAAAGGTTTACAACTTTTACTCCCACGTGCAAGAAGGCAAACGAAGGCGAATGCACACAAGATAAGGATAGCGCAATTAAAAAGCGAAAGAAAAGTGCATGCACGCGCTGGCAGGAAGTTGGGACAGAAGAGGAGACCGGCAGCATGACTCATAGGTTCATCCCGAATATGATCCAAGAATGGATACAGCAAAACGGGTCGGCGTGAGCGAGACCACTTAACTCAGCATTCCGACTGGCATGGATGTGTTTTAAGGCATACCTTAAAAGACAGCAACAAGAAGACGCGGTATGCTTCTACTGCAACCATGAAAGTGGACGACGCCGAACATAACGCTGTTACACTTGCCCGAGAATGGACCGCTAAGGCATCGGCATGATATGGGAGTTGAGGCTGTAATGTCTCACCAGAAAACATGATCACACTTATGATCTGTAACAAGGCGAAGTGGACAGCAATAGAGAAATATATCACCGCCATTCTCAAGAAGAAGAGAAGACGAAAGAAACCAGTCATAGCTGAACTTGAATACACCTCGAAGTAATACAGCTGCACCATCCTGAAGTAATGCATAACTGCGGTTCCAGGGTGGAATAACGCCAGGAACACAAAGGGTTTGTGGTTTTAGTGGGTAAAAATCTCACACTGTTGAGGAGTCCTCTTCGTCTTTTGAAGATTTCCACAGTTCCCTCGTTAAAAAAAAAGATAGATAGATAGATGGACAGACAGACAGACAGACAGACAGACAGATAGATAGATAGATAGATAGATAGAAGATAGATAGATAGATAGATAGATAGATAGATAGATAGATAGACAGATAGACAGATAGACAGATAGACAGACAGATAGACAGATAGACAGATAGACAGATAGACAGATAGACAGATAGACAGATAGACAGATAGACAGATAGACAGATAGACAGACAGATAGACAGAAGACAGATAGACAGATAGACAGACAGACAGACAGACGACAGACAGACAGACAGATAGATAGATAGATAGATAGATAGATAGATCTTACAGACAATCTGCCTACTAGACACGATAGGAAAGGTATTGAGGGCCTGACACTGCAAAGACTTCAGACATGGCTAGAGGAAACACACGGTCTGTCGGAAATGCAATATGGCTTTCGAAAAGGTAGATCGACAGTCGACGCCATAAAAACAGTAGTAGAAAGGCCAGAAAAACCACAGAGGGAGCAAAGAAAGAAATCTTGTGCCCTCGTAATGCTCGATATCAGGAACGCCTTTAACTCGGCAAATGGGAGGAGATTATTAAGGCTCTGAGGGGAAGAGCACCCCAGAGTACCTCACCAGTACATAAGGAAGCTACCTAAGCGACCGAAAGACAATTTACGGAGGCGAAGGAGAACCCATGGAAATCGAGATGACCTGTGGTGTCGCACAACCTTCGAAACTTGGCCTGTGTTATGGAATATTATGTATGACAGTCTATTAATCATTAAACTCCCACAAAATGTCTCAATAGTGGGCTTCGCAGACGATGCAATAATAGTGGCAACGGCGGGAACATCGGCTCTACTAGAGGTCATCGTGAACGACACCCTGAAAAGTTGTTCCACACGATCGTCTTATAAAGAAATTAATAGATTCGGGTATAGACACTAGAGTGGTAGCTGTGATAAAACAACTACTCCGAAACAGTAAACAGGAAAGTTCGAATCGGTAGTTACTATCAACCTCGAGAAGCGTCACGTCAGGAATTCCACAAGGAAGTGTAATCGGAAAACTCAGTTTCTGGCCTTCGTGAATGAATTGCCGACTAATTTAGCTTCAAAATGTACAACTCTTGCAGATGACTGCGTAATCTATAGGATTATTCAACTCGAGAAAGACGAGGATATTTTGCAGCGAGACTTAGACAAATTACATCTCTGGGCAGAAATAAACGGCGTGGAAAAAACAGTTCAAAGAGCAAGTCCATCACGTTTGGTAGGGGTCGAAGTTACAATGAATTTGTGTACAAACTGAACAATAATGTTATACCTCGAGTCACGTCTAGCAAATACTTAGGAATACAGCTAGACAGTAAACTGAGCTGGAAAATCAAGTCAATTTCGTTGTAGGGAAGGCCTGGAAATCTTTACATTTTGTTATGCGGATACTGAAAAAGAATACAGTGAGAGCCAAAGAACTAGCATTTATGTCATTAGTGTGACCTATATTAGAATATGGCGCGGTATGTTGGGACCCATACAGACTTTTGCAACAAAAGAAATCTAGAAAAGTCCAGCGTAGAGCATCAAAATTTACTTTCAGGGGTACAAGAATAAAGGGGTATGGAGTCACTCGAAAGAAGAAGATTAAAGTCACGTCTCTATGCAATGTATAAAGCGTACACAGGCCTTCGAGCGTGGAAAGAAATTCAAAGTCGATTAGGGAAACCTACATATTTCGGCAGAGAGGATCACATGCACAAAATTCAGACAAGAATCAGAAAACGGACGTTGGGAAATATTCATTCGCGAATCGCACAATTAGGGACTGGAACAGTTTGCCTGGGACAATCTTCGATCCCTTTCTTCAAAGCCTGAGCAAATTTAAAAATAAATTAGTTTCTTGAATGTGGATATGTTATAAATATATTTATAAAATTCAGTGCAATTACCAATGTCTTCTTTGTAATTAAATATTATTATTATTATTAATGTTATTATCATTATTAACATTATTATTATTTTTATTATTATTATGTGCAGTGCAGTGGCGTGAAGTGCAGTGACGTTGTGCAACTGTATCGCAGTGCGGTGAAGTGTGGTGAAGTGGAGTTCTATGAAAGATTACACGGTAAATGTGCATGTGATTTTGTAACGTTTGTAGAGGTTTGTATAGTTGTTAAGTTCTGTAATGTTAAGTTAGTGTATTCTGCCACCAAGTTCTCATACTTAATTGCAGAATAATTAATAAATCTAATCTAAGTGGCAGCCATAAAACGGAAGCATTACTAATCACGGACAGACGAGCTACTCCAACCCAACATTCCTAATAGGCAAGGAAAAAATACAATGTCGCTAGAGCCGTCGCTACATAGGAGTGGAAATTGACAGGAAGCTAAGTTTTGGACCACACGTTACCGAGACGACGGAAAAAGCCGTAAAAATAGCAGCATCGCTGTCAAGATTGATGCCGAACACCAGGTTCACCAGCGACAAGACGAGACGAATTCTTATGAGTGTGAGCATTCGAAAATGCTCTATGCCCCGATCTGGGCAGCCCCGATCTGGGCAGAATCTCTTCAAAACAAGAAATTTGAGAAGGAAAATGCAGTCTGTCCAGAGGAAAGGAGCTCAACGCATAACATCGGCGAATAGAACTGTATCCGGAAGTGCTGTTCTTCTGCTGGCGAACGTCCCTCCTATTGACCTGCTTGAAAGGAAAGAAGTTACGACTACTCCCATGAGCAAGAAGGCAACGAAGGCGTACGCACCAAGACACGAATAGTGCAATTAAAAAGCTAAAAAAACGTGATGCACCGCTGCAGAAAACGCTGGGACAGATATGAGACCGGTAGATAGACTCATAGGCCTTCCCGAATGTATCCAAAGAGTATCCATGTAAGGTTCCCCAGGTGGCTGTTCGAGACCGGATTTCATAATAAGAGCCTCTTGCCCTGTGCAGAGGCCCTTGCCCTAAATAGGTAATAATAATAACATAGCTTTGTCTGCACCCTCATTTTGGTGTGAGATATAGCTCAGACTGCTTAACCTTCTTTTGTATCAGTTAAATGTTGATCATGAGTTTTCCATGACATTCTGGAGTCAAAATACATTCCGAGTATTTTGATATTTTGACGAAGTTGAAAGTTTAATTTCCATGTTTAAAAATGTGTATTTTCCCCGTATGCTTGGTAAATAAGATACATTGAGTTTTAGTGCACAAAATTTAATGCCGGATACAAGAGACCATTTAGATAGTTGGTTTAGAGCAGTTTGCATTGCTTTTTGAGTTCATATGCACCTCATCTTCTTATTCCTCGTGATCACCGGAAGTTTAATTGTTGCTAAAGCTCATTGATTGCCAGGATAAATATGTTACACTGAGAACAGATGCTTGATAAACTCCATTATCTAATTTATTTATATCAGATAAAGGTGCTATTTACTCTTATTTCAATGTGTCTATCTTTTGTAACGTTTGGTAGAATATGAAACATATTGCCTTTCATTCCAATTGCAGAGACTCTTTGGTATTTTATTTGGTAGCCTTTTGAATCTTATCTTAATCCGTCCTTAAAAATTATTTTCAATTATTTCATTAAGTCGTTGCTACTGTTCAACATTCCATTCCCATTTGAATGGCAGGTGTGGAATCACGGGTTAGTCCTCGCGATCTGGTGACGTCTGTGAATGGCTGGAGATAAACCCGTGGGAGTTAAAGAGTATCTGACTTCCGATGGAAATAGCTATGAAAAAAAAGAACATTCCATAGACATTGAATCTACTTGTCGGAGTCAGACTTGCAATAAAATATTTCTAGTTGATTTCTAACGGTTTTGCTTATATTGTAAATAATCAAGAAGTAATATTCTTTAATTTTAAGGTATTAGTTTTCTGTACGAGAGAATATATTGGGGTGAAGTCACTCTCAATTGGAATTTATTCTTTTTATTTGTGAAACTTATTTTTTATTTACTTGTATCTTTGTTTTAATTTCAATTTATTTATGTTTCGTTAATATATATATAATATTTATATATAATAATATATATATATATATATATACCGTATGCTTTGATTTCTGGGAAGTCTGTCAAAGCGTCTGTTTCGTAGCAAGATAGTTCGGGTGGGCTAATTGTTAACGCCTTTTAATCTCAAGACCAATGCGAGAGGAATGAGCAGTTATCACTGAAAAGAATGTGATACAGGATGGAGATATGGTGGAATGAAAGGCAGGCAAAATGAGAGAACTCCAAGGAAACCTGCTAGGAACCAGTTTTGTCCGCCGCAAATTCCACATAAAATTACCACGAATTGAATCTCGGTACCGAGTAGTGCAAGGTAATCAGCCTGATCATTTCACCGTGGATACATATTAGTCTTTCAAACAAAATCAACTATTATTTGAAAACGTATTTTATCAGTATTATATCATTGGAAATAATATTATCAAGAATTGATAAAAGAAGACAAAATAATTCATCAATATTTACTCCATTAATATCGGAGATAGAACTATATGGAAGTAAATAAAGTAAATGCAACTGGTAAGGCCTTTAGAACATTTAAAAATGGAAAGTCTCCAGCCGTGTATATGGAGCTGTTAAAAAATAGTCCCAGTGTACTTTTTTACATTCTCTGCCAACTGTACAATAGTTGTATGAAATGGTAGATGCTAGCAGCGGACTTTAGAGAAGGTTACATTTCTAATATGTACAAAAAAGTTGATAGAAACCATATGGAAATTACAGAGACATATCGGTGCCCTGTAATATTGGCCAGATGTATTGAAAAATACTAAAATTTCGCCTTGAAATGGATCTTATAGATGAGGAACAAAAAAACGACTTTAAAACTGGACGCTCATGCATTGATAATAATTGTAGTATCAGACTAGAGACCGACAAACGGTTTGCCCATAATTTAGAAACTCACCTGATATTCATAGATTTTAAAAAAGCCTACGACATAGTGCCATTAAATAAACTCTGGATGGCCATGGAAAAAGAAAATGTTAAGATATACGTACTGAATTATATTAAAAACTTAAACAGCAGAAATGTAAGTCAAATTAAAATTGGAAGAAATCTTTTCGAATAATTTTCATTAAATAAAGGCTGACGGCACGGGATTTGTATAGAACCTACTCTGTTTAAATTATATTTATACAAAGCTTTAAAAACTGGAAGAAAAATGTTATCTTGGTATAAAAATTGACGATTTCATGCCCTACTCTCTTATTTATGCTGACGACCAAATCCACTCCATGAAGACTATTTCAATTGGGGGCTTGAAATAAATTTTAATGAAACAAAATATCTGGTTGTAGGAGGAGAAGCCAGCGCTATGTGTGTAGACAATGGACAAGAATTGAAATCCTGACAGAATGATATCTATCTAGGTAGTCAAATAGCATCAAATGGGGGTAGTATAGTGACTTCGTGTTTACTGAGCGATCCAATAAAGCACAGCTCGTGATAGTTTACATGAACCTTTCAAACATTTGCCTCATAGTACTCTATGAATTGCTGCGGAACCGTTGCTTGATTTGCTTATTAGGAAGATTTTGTGTTTTACGCGTAGTGAAGTAAAAATCAATTGGATTGCAACAGTCAACCTCGGCAACAATAAATTTAAGGTATGTTCATCTACTTGTATCATTGAAAAGTTTACTTTAAGCTATAATTTGTTGTTTTTTGATTAGTATGAATAACAAAATAACCTGAAATAAAAACAGAAATTCATATTAGTGTCTCGGGACTTTTGTGACAGGTTCTAAGGGGCACGTTGTGACATTGTCACTACTTCTCAAACACTGTTTGACAGTAATAATTTCAATTTCAGGAAATATAGTGAGGAATTACACGAAGCGAACTGAATAAAAAGAGCGAAAGCTTTGTCAGATGTAGCTTAGAAGATGTAGTTTAAGCTTTGCTCGCGAACTTGCAACAGTTTCGAGGTACACCTGCCAAATGACAGCGACCTGCCGCAGCAGGGAGCGCAGAGCTGTTCTCTTGATTGATTGACCGATCGATCAAGCTGTCATTTGGTCAAAAACAGTAAAAAAATGTGATGTGCTATGGGGAGAAGTTAATTTGAAGTTTCATTTATGTCCAGAAGCACTAGGGGCCATCTCAGCATTTGCTCAAGGATCAGGGAAGGGCGGAAGGGCTCAAGGATCGAGATGGGCGAAATCCTGATCGAGTTGTGGGTTATAGGCCCAGAAGCTGAAGTACAATACGTGTTACAGATACTTTAGAATTATACAATCCAAATTGTAAATAATACACTAAATGCCGTTGTTAAAATTAATATTACTTTTCTTTTGGATGCTCGTTTGTGTAGAAACCGTTCTGCAGCAGAAGAGACTTGACTTGGGACTTAAGCTTTTGTATCGAATTTAATCGTTTAATGTCATCTGGCAAGGCGTTGTAAAATAATGTATATACATCTTATGTACAATTTTTGTAGTGAGCTGTGGATACTGTCACCTGATGAATATGATTACTACGTCGAGTGTTGTAGTTATAGACAACTGCGTTTGCTGACATTACCGCCCTTAAGTAAGTCATTTTTGACAAAAAACACACAGACGTGTGCAAATCATTAGAATAATCGAAAAACAGTAATTTACTTTTGAAATATAATTACCACAATTTATCAATACACGATGCTCTTTTTAGTACTTAGGATGCATTCCCAAGTTCTTTATAACCATTTGTATCCTCTCTTCATTTGTATTCTTTATAACCATTTGTATGCTTTCTGCAAGGTCCTTGCAGATTTTCTGAATTTATCCATCATGAAACCAAATGTTTATGATATTATAGATGAGGTCAATTCTGTTTGATATTGTTTTCTTCAATTTTCGTCTAAACAATGTCCAATAAATGTTCAAATGGGATGTAGTGTGAGATATTACCAAGCCAAGACAATGTCCTTGTTATATTCCTCCAAGTATTTCCTAACAGGCATGGGATAATGGCATGGTGCTCCATTGCGCATAAAGTACTATATTTTTAGGAAACCATTCTCTGATCTGAGACGCTAGTTCATAATGCCCTCAACAGTGTCTAATCTGTCACACTCATGAACTGACATGCAACTCCATTTTATGACTGAAGTTGGATGTTTGACTATCAGAGTGATACAGTTTGGAGAAAGCGCCCCATCAATGGTCATTCTCACGTACTGGCTGCTTTTCATCGACGCACAAAATGTAGACTCGACTGAAAATATTACTTGCAAGATAAGAAGCACTAATTACAATGACGTTTCATAATAATATTATTTTGAAAGAACAGAAAATAAATCCGCACGTCTCTGTAAAAAATTTCTGAATATTTTTGAAAAATCTCACTTCACCCCTGAATATGAACTGCTTTTTTTGCCCGTATCAGCCATTTCGTAGCCATGGTAGGAGTTATTTTCGCTCTATTTCTTGACTTCTTGCAGGAAGTCCTGCAGCCCAAATACCCCTTCATTCAATTGATAGGATATTTCAACTCCATTCGACTTTACTCGAGTGCTTAAGGCCTTACTGGGGTTTCTTCTATCCATCTTGACCATTTAAATCAATTTTTGTTGCATACGAGGACTCAGCTTTAAAAGCTCAGCAGGAAACAAATCTAAAAACCAATTCTCTTTAAAAAAAATGGATTAAACAGGTATTACACAAACAATACAAGACGCTTCCAGTTTTCAATTCTGACATAGAAACGCAACACTCAACTAGAAAAAACAAGGAAACCACATTCAACAATTGCTACAACATCAGCTGTTTTGGTATACAGCATCACAAATCTTTTTAGAGAGAGAAATAATTTTCCCTCAGATATCCCAATGGACCTTCAATGAAGTGCATGAGCAAAAAGAGGCATAAGCAGGTTGAAACATACGTTTACGTTCAAATGTAAAGTGGTTTTTGTGCTAAAAAAGGAAAAAACCCAAATTCATAAATTACTCTAATAATTTGCACACGTCTGTATCAAGAGGCAAGGTAATGATAAAATACCTGATTAATAAAGAGAGGCTTACAAAAATCATATGGGTGGGATTTGCGAACGTTCATTGCTGCCTGAGATATGGCATAATATTCTGGGGAAATACATCTTGTACACCCCGACGTTTAGATAATAAAAAAGAATTGTACGAATTGTAACATTCGCGAAATATACACATCAGTATATTGGCTGACTGACTGAATTTGAACAGTATGAAGGCTGACTGAATTTGGAAGAATTTTGAAATGGTAGCATAAATAACTTAATTTAGTCTTCAATTCATTTAAATGGACGTTCCGTTTGATGTTTGACTGAATTGAAAGAAGTAAAAATTTTGTTACTTTAACATCAGTCAATGGCACACCGTTCATTTTGAGTGGTGTGCAGAGCTGTTTATTTGAAATGGAAAACTGCATTGAAATAGTATTCTTATCATTTACTATTAATTTGTTATTATGGAACCAATTTCAAATATCTAATATTGTACTATTTATGGTTTCTTTATAGTAAAGAGTATTCGTATAGTAGGAAGAGAATAGGGCCTACAATCGATCCCTGCGGGACTTCACATGCAATTGCTAAAGAATCAGAAAGGTGTGTGCATAATGTTCAATTATTGCAGTAAGGTATTTCTACTCTCCGAGATCTACCACAGGATGAAATCAACTCCCTTAGGAGCTGGTCTAGGGACTGTCGGTTCCTGTACAATACTTTGCGCAAAATGTGGGTTGTTCCAAATAAAATCAACTTCATACACAAATTTTGCGGAACAAATTCCAGAGCTCCAATATCTATCGGGACGATCTGTGCTTTTACGCCCCACATTCGGCTGATCTCAATTTCCAAACTCTTGTATTTAAAACGTTTCTCTGCCTCCTCCATTGGAAACATATTGATCGCACCGCAAAACAACAACTAGTAACATTTGGGGCATGTGTGTGGAATTTGGAGGGCGGTACAGATCTGCCTGTGGAGGTAACTACATACCCTGTCGCGTCTCTGCGTGTATTAGGTCTTTTCTAGAATTGGACAAGCTGAGACGATATGATCAATGCTTTCTATTTGTTCCTGGCAAATGCGGCATTTATCATTTTGGCCTAGATGCGCTGGAACCGCTTTATCATAATATCGTGTTCTCAACGTCTGATCTTCTGCTACTACTACAACTGCTTCCGATTCTGGCTTCATTCTTCCCCTTTAAAGCCACATAAATTATTGAATTTTGTAGATCTGCATCTTGTCTATTCTTCTTAGATATTTGCCATGTTGTGGTTTGTGTCGAAGATTTCTTCAACATCTCTTGTCTCACATTTAATGTTAAGTAGCATCAGAAGTTCAGTCTCTTTGCCTTTCTGCATGTCGTTCTCAGTATTCTTCGCAATGTTCCACTTGCTTACTGCCGGCTTTAGCTCCAGTGGGATATCGCCCCCGCCGGGACTAACTTTAAACTTCCGACAGTTTCTCTGACATGTGTTTAAGTGGAGCGCATGTAAATGTGTATTTGTGTGTGTGTGTGTGTAAGGGGAGATGAGGGAAGAAGGAAGAGGAAGGAAAATTCGCGCGCGGAGTGTTCATTACTCTTCTGTTCCGGCATTCGTCTGGAATTGGTCGGAGCAATCACAGAAATCTACCGATCAAAGCAGACGCTCCGTGGAATTCTCCTCCAGACATTAGCTGAATTCTCCCCTTCCCTCTCTCCCCTCTCTCCCCCTCCCTCTCCCCTCTCTCCCCTCTGCTCCCCTCTCTCCCTCTCACCCCTCCCACCGCCATGTTCTCGGACCTCCGATGAGAAACGCTGCTGTGGCAATAATTGTTGCTTTGAGCCATTTCAGCCAGTTCGAAGGCAGAATTGAATTTGTTTTTATTAGCATAATGTTTCCTGCTGGGTTCTTCTTCCTGCAGAATATTGCGGCGTGGCCGCCGTGGCGCCCGTGCCGTCTCCGCTCTCGCGGCGCTGGGCGGCCGGCTCGGTTTATTGTGGCGACGCGTGACGTGTACGGCGAGGGTGCCTCGGCGGCGGCGGGCGGCGCTCCTCCAAACAAGATGAATTCCTTATAATGAACTGGTGGAGCTGTTGTCCTTCCCATCTCACGGTTCAAGCGCTAAACCTATAGAGCTGACCCTGACTGAAGGCGGCGGCCCCGGCGGAGGCGTGCGACCAGGTGGCGTATGGAAACGTGTGCGGAGGAGCGGCCAGCGGGACTCGGCGTGTGTTGGGACCCGGTTAGAGTTATGGCAACGGACACAAACTGTCTGAGGTGAGTGCGTTGTGCTGTGTGGTAGTGTCTTAAAGTTTGCCGTTCAGGGGTGTGTGGAAGTGAGTAGTTGAGGCGTAGTGCTGTGTTGTGTGTTGTATTGAAATGTAACATGTAATGGTGTTAAGTGTGGTTGTCAGGGTGGGCTTTGGTGGTATGTACAGAAAGAGGGATGCAAAAGGCAACTGTATATAAAAGCGGACGTAGGATCTGTGTATGTCATTTGGTGGACACGGTCAGTGGAGTTGGAAGACATGATGTCTTCAAGGGAAGAAGCGATTCAACGAAATGCGTCTTTGCTTGGAATAGTTTCAAATCCTGTTTATGCCTTATGTTTCCTATCGATCATGTTCTGGAAGGCGCCACAAATACAAACATAGGTATACCAATCCCTAAGAAAAGGAAGTCATCAAGTCTGCAAGTGCAGTGCATCTTTTGGTTCATTGTATTTTATCATTATCATTACGTTGAGTCCATTAAATTAGGGATTAACTAAGTCCCCGATAGCGAGAAATTATATCATTGGTCGTGTATAAATTATGCTGTGTATCACATATTTTTTATTTATGTCGGTAAATTATTCGGTCTTAGTTCCTTTGTAACAAACCATCTAAACAACGCATTAAGAACGTGTCATAGCAACGGCTGTTAAGAGAGTGAGAGAGTCCATTGAAAATATTTTAGCGGACTTTCGGTTTCAGATTTTACCAGTGATAATAAATCTATGGATAAATATGCCGTTGCTAGAAAACAGAATATTTGGGAATAAATGTAAGTAAAATGTATTTATACAATTGTTTTGGTAGAGATATTTGGTACAAATTAAAGTTACAATTTTTTATATTACCACTCAATGTAATGCCATTTGAAGCCGTGAATTTTATCTTCGTTAGTATTGCACGAAATCTATTCTGATATGATTGTCCCTTTTGCTCCCTTGCCCTTGTGTCTCCCTTGTCTGTTTGTCCCCATTGTTCTATTTTACCCTTTTGTCTCCCTTTCAATTTTGTCCCCATTGTTCCCTTTTCCCAGTTGCCATTGTTCCATTTTATCCCTTTGCCTCATTTCGTCCCTGTGTTTCATTTTGTTTCTTTATTCCATTTTGTTATTTGGTCTATTTTGTCAATTTGTCTCATTTGTCCATGTCTCAATGTGTTCAATTTTGCCAACTTATCTTGTTTCACATAGTATCATTTGTCATCTAGTCCCATTTTGTCCCTTTGTCCACATTGTTTCATTTTATCTCCCTTGTTGCTTTTGTTTCATTCGTCCCCATTATCCCATTTGTCCATTTGTTCGCAGTGTCCCTTTTGTCCCCATTTCCCCACCTTTGCCCCCTTTTCCCGATTTTGTTCCCATTTCCTCGCTTTTGTCTCTCTTTGTCGTTTTGTCCTGACGCGCGCTGCGATTATTATTTAAAAAAGCTATCAAGTCCTTCTACCAACAACCTTTGTTTCAGAATATGATGATTCTGCAGGATTGCCAATTCTTAACTCGTAAAAGATTTGAATGTGTACTTTGAATATGCGATAAACTAGCAATAACAATCTCATTGTATGTAACACGTTCTCTATTAGTCTTTAAGGACTCGGCCTGAACATTAACTACTCGGCTCCGCTATCGCTCTGCCTCGCAGTTAACCTTCCGGCCTCATTCGTAAAGACTAATTTGGAGGATTTGGTACATAAATAACCATTATGTATGCCCAGTTGATATGAATGGACGAATGAATGTAAAAGATAAGGCAATATATGAGTCAATAAAAACATGTAATATGATTTCAAGTTTATAGAATTGTATATAGCAGTTAAGTGAAATATTAAGCAGGGCTGGCCTACGATTAGGAGCAACGCTTGAGAATCTGTTGCAAAACTATGCAGCAAAATTTGCTGCTAGCAACTACCTGAATTGAAGGCGACAAAATAAATAAACAACAACTATAATAATAACTCCATGGGGCAAAGTAAGTTTGGAATATGATATATCAGGGTTCTATCTTTATCATCCTCATTTTACCGTTATCTCATCATCATTCACAAATCAATCACTACCATCTATTTGGCATTAGTTTAATTTGTGTACGTATATGTCGTTCAGCAACGTTTAAGAATGGGATGGAGGCGAGGCATATGAAATCACTGAATCGTAAACGACTAAATAAGACTCATGCCTGACCTGATAACGTAGAGACTCGTAGCAGCGCCGATGTTTGCAGAGCCGAAGCCTGCGAATTCCATTTACTGATTATCTCGACTTTCCGTGCGCGTCAATTGCTGTTATTTTAGTCATATTTGTGTAAAAAATGTTCTATTGCGGAAGGTGTTCCTCCCTCACTGCATGATATCCAGCGCCTACTTACACGTCGACTTGCGAAGGGATTCCCCCTCTCCAGGTAATCTCCATTCAGGCCTTCCTCTAGCGGGGTAGCGCCGGGGCCGAGACAAACTCTAAGCTCCCGACTTCTCTTTCGACATGTGTGGTAGGGTAGAACATGTAAATGTGAATGTACGTAGGGGAGAAGGTACGACAAGGAAGAGGAAGGAAATATCGCGCGCGTCCCGTGGCCTACTTGCTAGAGTACTGCTCCAACATTTGCCTGGTATTTGTTGGACAAGACTTGAAAAACTACCGATCAAAGTAGCCGGGCACTACTTCTTAGTTAGCCACTTCTTAGTTTGCACTTTGACATCCTCACGCCGTATTACGGTCTTCTCAACCTGACAAGTGAATTTCCGTATCGTCACACAGCAACATCTTCTGGGACATTGCAAGGAAAATCGCTTAATCTTGCGGGACTGGGAAACGAACCCGGGGCCGCGCAGTGGAAAGAGAGTACGCTGACCAGGAGCTAGCCGCTATATGCTTATAAATACTCCTTACTTATACACAATTAAACGTAGATACACAGCACTACCACACCTGCCAAGAGACCAGTCCGGAGCTTAGTGCTTGACCCGTCCGGGGCAGTGCACCGCTGGAGGGAGAAACCTGATTGGGGAAAAACCAGCAAGTCAAAGGGTAGATCAGCAATGGATTTCGCCATCTGGAGGAGAGGGAGATAACCGTCACCTCCGGCGATAAAAAATAATGCACGACAGTAACGCTACTAATGACCTTAGCAGGCGACGCGCCTGGGGTCATTAATCAAGTAACCGACCTCAAAATATCCGTTCCGAATTCACAGGGCCTTTGGTTAAGGCAGATCCAAAGGGGAATGTCGATTTTGGAAATTATCATCCGAACGGTTTCGGTCTAGTTTGACCACGGACCGATGATGAAACCCATCAATCTTTTGCCGTAAACCATTTTTTGTATCAAGGACACATCAAACCTCGACTATGCCTAAATATGATATATTGCGTAATTTACTACATATACAAACACACTCCAAGTGTTCAATATCAGGGCTATCAAAATCTAGATCCCATCCGAGATCTAGATGCATTACTTTCTCTATACTATATATCTAGTAAGCGAGAAAAAAACGTGGAAGATAAACAAACAATAATAGTTTCATTTTTAATGACGACGCAACAAATTAAAAAAAATATCCTAAATAAATTTAGAACAAATTGTTGCTCCCCCACTCCAGTAAGCAACGATCCATCACTAAAAATCAACACCACAACTAATGCAAATAACAAATAATTCACCACAACATAGCATACATTATACACTAAATTAACAAACGAGAATTTAGTAAAATTGGATTGCATCACCTCACACGAAGACGGGATATGTGTCGGCATCTGCTGTTCATGAAGCTACGAGCCATCATTGAGCATGATGGTCGCATTATATGCTATATTATAGCAAACCCTGCAGACGAAAGTATCGTAAGGTAACTCGGTGGAATTGGATTGCGTCAGTCCAACAGCAAAACTGTTTTGTTGGTGTGAGTGTGCAGACTGGCTAAATGCCAGTCGTCTCATTGCGCGATGCAAAAGGCGCGCCTGGATCGAGTGCTTTTGTTTCAGCTGAAATGTCGCCGAAAAGAGCTCCGGTTGTCCTTAACCTAGGATAAGAATATTCTTTAAAAAATGTTCAAAATGTTGAGTATATCTGTTAGAGTGATAGATTATTGGGGGGGGGTGTTTTCTCCACTGCATTGTAAGCTACTAAACTATCCCAAAACATGTTTCGCTTTCAAAAGAACGATCGTGCTTCTGGTTTTCGTGCGAGTAGCCTATTTCGTTACGAGTCAGACGACTGTAGACATGTCATAGCCTGGAGATGGCGGTGTTCCTTTCCCCGGTGGAAACGGAGAAACAGCACCACCCTACACGTCCACTTGTGGGGTTCCCCTGTAGCTAACTTCCCCGAGCGGAGCGTCACCACTGTCGGGATAAACTCGAAGCTTCCGGCAGGTCTCCCGACATGTGAGGTAGCGAATTGCATTGTGTGTGTGTGTGTGTGTGTGTGTGTGTGTGTGTGTGTGTGTGTGTGTGTGTGTGCGCGCACGCGTAAGGGAAGAGGGTGGGGCCAGAATGAGGAAGGGAAGATCACGTGAGGTTCGCGGCCTGCTTGATAGTGCTGCTCGAACATTCGCCTGACACTGATCGAGTAAAAACAGAGAAAACTATCGATCAGAGCAGTCGGTCGCTAGGATTTTCTTCCAGACAGCGGCTGAAATCGACTCCGCAATCTAGCAAGTGATGAAACTCGGCCACCGATGACACTCGATCCGTTGGATCTGTCAATCAGAGACCCTGCAGCACCAACGAATGCTGTGATTGGCGTAGACTCAGCGTATGAATAACCGAATTGTAGCGAGGATGCAGTGCGATTCGACCAAACGGTCGCGCGATAGTCTGGCCTGTAATGTGCGCTGTAGAGAAGTGTCCGCGAGCGCACGCGGTGGCAAGAGGCATTTGCGGTCGAAGGCGGGCGTCTCGGCGTCTTGAAGTCTCGGCGTCTGCGCGGCCCCTCGCGGGGCCTCCCGCGCAGACAGCGAGCGGCCGCAGTGCGCCGGCGGCGGCGACTCGCAGCTGGCGCGTGGAGCGCCATCTCGCGCTCTGGGAAGCGCAGACTGCGCGGCAGCCGCCCTCGCCTGCGCCCTCGCCCGCGCCTGCGCAGCGCCAGCGGAGCGGGCCCATAAAACGCTCCATGTGGCCGCGCGGGAGCCGCCTGGGGCAACGCTGGGGATGGCGATGACGCGCGTGCTAGCTGCAAAATTCGTGGCGTGGAGGGAAGGGCGAAATGTATGGTGGTGGTGGTAGTGATGATGATGATGATGATGAGGATGATGATGAAGGTTTAAGGCCGCTTTAACAGCTAACGTCATTGGCGCTCGTGTCAAATTATTTTAAGAGCAATACGCACCATAGCCGTGATAGGCTAAAACATTTTTTGTTTGTGATGTGAATTATTGAAATGTGATTAAAACTGAAAATAAACGTGTTCAATGATTTAAAAAAACGGGTTGGCAAAAAAGAGCCAGATAAACTCTTTAAATCCAAATGAAAATCCAAATAATTGCCATAATGCTGTAAATGTCAGACTGTCGTAAGGAGCAAATAAGCTTGCAGAGAAAAGATTCGTCATTTCCATGTACCTGCTAGAGAGCTAGCAAGGTGAAGCATTCAGCAGCTATCTCTTACCTTAGACCAGTGCAGGAGAACATGCTTCACGGTAAGGTCCGTCTCGCTACTATCGCAAGCAGAGGGTGGGTTACCGCAGAGATGTCTGTGAAATGTGTGGTGATGGTTCAAAAGCTGCATGTTAAAGGAGATGATAAGAGAATGGACCAATGGATCGAGGCAAGTAACCGGCTGTACTGGTGAGGCTCTGGCCATGATCTCCGATCCTTGCAGATCATTGTAAAATAATTCTAAAATAAACTTGTTTTGATGGGGGGTTGTAAAACGCAATTTGCGAGGGGTTAAGATACGTCGAGAAATCGTCACCAGTTCATTCGATTCTTCTCGATACGACAGATCGATAGACAGGATTTTTAATCGGATACTTCAAAATTATTTTTGAAGAATTCTAGAAAAAACGTAGTTTTTTTTGGGTGGATACTAAAGACACCTGAAGCGGTGAAACGTTGTGAATTATTCTACTGCCTTTCCGATATTATATGCATCATTACAACTTGATTCATCAGATTGGCGATAATTAAATCTAATTTCGAATTGAAACAAATGTAATTTCCATTTATACTTTTTCATGTAACTTTCTATGCCCGTGGTTGAACGAGCAAAACAAAACAATGTTTAAAATTTCTTTTGATTTCGTACTACAAGCAATAGTGTAAAGTATGAAAATACCCGCCTCAATCACCTCGCTCTTCGATGTGTTTGGCATGTCCCCAGGACCTGGGCCTAGTTTGGTTCCCACGCTTGGAAGGTGAGACACATGCGGAGAACGTGACGCATGCCCTTCTTCAGAACTAGCAAACTCCGCCTGCCTCAGCTTTTCTTCGTATTTTGTATTTTGACCCCAACCAGGAATGGAACCTGGAATCGTACCATGTAGTGCGCTGCCTGTGAGCCATCCTAGGGCTGGTCACCAAAACGTTCTTAAAATTGCAATTTTTACCTCAGAATATGGGGCACCAAAAATACAATGTGGAGACAAAAACGATATATGGTCAGTTTAATAAGCTTGTATTGGGAAAATGATCTTTCTCCAGCCATGGGCGATTTTATTTTCTGGACAACCGCTACCTTGCATTGAAGTTTTATTTGTATTCTATTCTACATATTGTCTAATCAAACTGTGTAGGGATTCCAATTGTCACATTTTTTTTAGATATTCGCGGTTTTCATTTCAGAGTATCTGAACTCACAATAATGTTCTCGTTGGTTCCAAAAAGACCCGCTTTTTTAAATTTTCTTAAATTCTGGTGTTAAGTGTGTGGCTTAGTATTAAATGTGGGGTATTACCTAAGTGGCCCGAAACAGCGCAAATGCTGCTGATCTTAATCATCCAAAATAATTTCCCACAGGGTTTCACAATGCTCAAAAATACTCTGAATATCACAATCAAATGTTTGCATTTTCGTTCAAAAACGAGACTTTAATTATTTTTGCTATTCTTCGAGTTCCTGGTTATGTAACTAAATTATAGACACTTCAGACATGACTGTAGGCTGGATAGTTTTCTATGAATTTCTGTGCTTATAAAAAATTAATAGTATAAGTGATCCGTGCTTTATTAATTATTAACAATTTAAAAAAAGCACTGTGGTACTTTTTACCCGTTTAAGGTTATATTGATGAAGATATATTGACTGACTATGGTCTCCGAGATTAACCAAATAGTTTTAATAAATGTGTTTGCCGCCAGAACCCGACAAATCTCAGTTTCCGTTAAATGTATGCCTCACGTGGCGTTGTGTATTGGCTCACATAGAGCAGAATTAAAATAATTGACTGCTTAATATTTTTATCAATTGCTCTAGTTAAAGGTTGTAATTTGATTTGCTTTTGATAAAACATGAATTAAACCAATCAACCACTTGAATTACTTTGTGGTGTACTTGTTTTCTAAATGTACCACATCACATAATTAATTGTTTTGGATTAGATGACTGTACCTACTTCGAGATGGCGAGCAGAGTTTGCGATTTCTGAAACGACGAATCTGACATGACCATTCTCCAACTGAGAAAGTACCGTCCACGAGGTCAAGATCGTTGTTATTTCCTCCATGTGTTGGAGCAGCTGTGCAAGGTCCCAGCGTTCGGCGTCTTGCTCTCTGCCTCCAACAGGGCGTTTCAAAACGTTTTCACTCCGCAAAATGTTACGTGCGGAGTGAGCAACTGTGCAAAGTTTACATATAATTAGATGGACGATATAAGCACTGGTTATCGCCTCAACGTAAATGAACGGTATTTGTTCAAAGTATCCTTTATTTTCTTGCTCCGCGTAATGCGAACCCCAACTGAAAAAACGGCAGTTCTTCTCTGTCGCCGAAGCCAAGTCCCCGGAACGCCCTGTGGAGCGACACGCGTCTTTGACGTCCACTTGGGGAAACGGCCCGGAGGCGGCCTCCTGAACCGAGGCCCTCGCTTTTAAATTAACATTCGTAGTGTTGAGTTAATTCTGGATGGAGGTCACCCTTCCTCGGCGAGTTCTTCCGTGCAGCTTTGTTCGGAGGCGCAGGCTCGTGCAGCAGGGGAGCGGGGCGCGGCAGCGGGGAGCGGAGGTCGGACGGGCGGGCGGGGCGGCGCAGCTTGCGGCGTTGGGCGCACGTGTGGCTGGCTGTGCGCATCGGAACTGCCCGGGTGAAAGAAGGCCGTCGCCCTTCCTAACCCCACTCGCGGGCCCTTGCGAGATGCTGATAGCGGCGCGCATCAACGCGCGGCGATTGGGATTCAGCGAGCGGAACGCAGCCGACGGGCCGCCGCGCGGGTGGCAACTACGAGTACTGAATGGCACTTTAATGAACATTGTTCCCAGCAATTCACTCCCATTTCTAGTTAATTCATTCTCTTTGATTTAGTGTCAGCTCGTGGGTGAGGTGCAGAAGCGTATTACATATACAATTACTCGGTTGGCCAAAATATCGTCATTATATGTTTTATTTGTTATAATGTTTCCCTTTTTCGCGGTTTCTAATGCGAGATGTGGCATCAGGTACCATTTGTATGTACGTGAGGATTTCTATCTGAAAAGTTGAATAACCACCAAAACTGATGACAAATAATTAAAACGCAATAATCACTAGACCATTATTGTCCAATTCAGAGGACAAGTTATATACACATCGCCAAACGAACATATTCAACTCAACACTCAATAATTCTACCCATGAGAAAAACACTTTCACAAACTCTCCCCTCAGAAAAAACAACAACAAAAAATGCCATGTACTTCGCCCTAACGCTGAGAAAAGTATCTGATTCTACTCTTCTTCATAATATTATTTATTGTGCGATTTTACGTTTTGATGGCAGTCAATAACACAAAATATATTCTGGAGTAAGAAAAAATTTATTTCACTTTATTCGTCCGTTCCTCCTAGAAAAAACAGTCATTAGAAACCCTAAAACAATACGTCTCATTTCACTTACTATTCAAACACAAAGAAATACATAGTAAATAAACATATAACAATGCTTGAATACGCAGTTTTCACATTCCCATATTCAATTACGTGTGAATGTAAATAATTAATTATTATTCATTTGCCCGTGACTTCAAAAATTCAGTACAGAAAGAAATACGGCAGAGATTATCTTCAATTCGTACCCTAATGACTAAAAATCCAACCCTGGATAAAATTGTTTTCTTTCCATGAATTAAGCTCACATTGTTTCTTATATTCTACAAATCCCTACTCACAGCACGAAAACTCAGATTTGCTGTGGGGAAATATGCATTCAATGGACGAATAAGAGATCGGAAAAGTGTGCCTGCAGCAATTTTTGAAACACATCCTCAGAAAACAGTAACTTTATTTATAAATTACAATTAGATTATTAATTAGAAATAAAGTTCATTAAGTAACATTTACTTGTTTGTTTAATTAAAAAACAGTTAAAACCTGTGCGTGACTCTGGCAATGTGTGCACGGTTTCTTGAACTCTAGGATTTCTGACGTAACTCTTGTAAAGTTCCCCCCACGACATCAGTATTGTAATAAGACTTATTACGTTATTACGATGCATATATCCATGCTTCATTAATACCAAAAAGAATCATTTGTGTAATGCAAGTAATATTAGAAAACACACATGGTTTACGTACTATCAACATAAGTAGTATCAGATGTCATATTTGGCAGGACGCAGAGTCAAATTAAACAAGAATTATAGTTCACTTGAATTTTGACAAATTGCATCTAACGTTCTACGATATTCAAATGGTAAAATTATATTGCAATATTCGATTGGGTGTCAATTCAGGCTTAAAATTCTCGTTCGATAGTTCTCCAATTTCGTATTGTAATAAGTTGTGTCGGAGTTTGGTGATGTAAAAATTTACCTGAAATTATCAACAAATGCTCTTAAAAATGGCCTAAAAGCAATAAAAATGACGTAATTAATGTAATGAAAGCCAGTTCGGATAAACATCTCAAGCTGTTGGATTTGATACTGATGTACTCGAGACTTCCTCTTTTCGTTCAAGTGAACTCAGCTCGCAAGCATTTGGTTTGGTGTATTACGTACCAGGAACTATCTTAAGTTATCCCGAAATGGACCGAAACGACAATGGTGCAGATAAGGGTTACGAGAACCTTAGATTACATACAACGACATAATTTCTGAGCGATCAAATTAAATAGGCTACTCAGGAATTCTGTGGCTAAAACTTGTTGTATCTCGTAAATATTATTTGAGGCAAGTATCATTCAAATTATATTAAAATCAATGAAATCAGCTAAAAATGCCGGAAAAAGCTAAAAAACGACTCATTAGTTGAAATCCGCGGAAAATACAAAAAAGACAAGCCGTATAAAAGTGAATCATTTCCTTTTGTCATATAAAATAAATATCTATCCGTTTATCCCCTCGTGACGCTTCTGAAGCCGCGATATCACCCCTGTCTTCGACATTAACGTTTGCTGATCTAAAAATCTGAGTCTCCCGATGCCTCAGAGCTGAAATCCGCGAATAAACACTTTAGCAACAATTTACAATTTTATAAACAAATTCGGAATATGCGCTAGAAGGGACACAAAGTATCCTCAAACTGTGTCTGAGATGAACATTTTAATATAACAGTTTGATAGTTACAAATTGGTTGGTAAAACTTAATATAATCGTTGTTAATATTCTAAATATTTACTGATCTTTTGTTAGAAATTCGGAGACAGAAAACTCCCGCTCAGAAATATTTTTCCGTCATGGCGTACGCGAAGGCAAAATGTCTCCTTCGTTAGGCAAAATGATATTTCCACCTGATACGTAAATAATCGGGTCTCCCGCCCCCGGGAACGGCGTCTTTCCCGCCCCATGGTAGTAGTACTGGACTGTAGGACCATGGACTGTAGCGATTGGATCCCCCGGATCGAAGGCTGTCCAAGTTTGTGTGGACGGTTGGGAAAAAAAATCACCAGCCAGTTCTTATGGGGGTACTTTACATATTACGTTGAATTATGAATAAATGTAGCAACGAGTGCTTTGGCTAGAAATGATAAACAAATGTTTACTCCTGCCCAATCAAAAATACTACAAGTGTAAATGCCAACAAATTTGGGCTGTTCCCTTATCGTGCATACGCATGATAGCAATGCAAGAGAACATCGAGAACGGGTATCTGAATAACTTAATCTCTCATTAAGCTAAAAAAACTGCTCACACAGTGAACCAACGTTTAGGTCCAGAGGAAAACAAGAAGCAATTACAGCATTGGCTCAAAGTATCACGGAAAATGGGCGTTAAACCTGATCGCGATGGGATATTGGACCCAAAATGTTTATAATGTTTGTTAAAACTTAAACAATGTTGCGATGCTCAATAAAATGGGGTGAAGTGCGTCTAACCGCGTTGAAACTTGGAGATGCCCAGGGCAGTGATTAGATTAGATTAGATTAGATTTATTTAGTCAAAAAACAATAAAAACTGTATGTGACGTAGGGGGGAAAAGATTATCTGCGCACGTTTTCTTGAGTTCCAGAATCCTTTCCCGTCATTTTAACTATAAATAGTCGAAAGATGAGTAAAAGTGTAACATAAATAAATAAAAATAAATTTTAAAAATACATTTTAAAAATAAATTTTAAAAATCGCAAGATTAACAATATTTGAAAAATAGTCATTTTCCTTTCTGTCTGTGTCTCTACTCTTACCATTACAAGCAAAAGGAGAGTTCAACAAAACGTGAGCATAGTGAAGCTATATTTACGTCCAGAAGCAAAACAAGGGTCCATCTCAGCATTTTCTCAATGGATCAGGGTAACTGGGCAAAAACCTAATCGAGATGGGGGTCATTGACCCGGAAGCTGAAGTACATTATTTGGTACAAACATATTAAATATTTTCAAAACATTATACAATACAAATGTACACTAATTCATTATATATCACTGTTTTGTTAAAATAAATATTATGTTTCTTTTTGATAATCAGTATAGTTTCTAATTTTATAAAAACAGTTATGCAGCAGAAAAGATTTTACTTTTAACTTAAATTTGTGCAATGATGTGGAGACGAGTGGTGGGTACGAGTAGAGGAGATTGTTGTTGTTGTTGTTATTATTATTATTATTATTATTATTATTATTATTATTATTGAAATTTATTAATTTTTTATCCAGAGTTATATCATCCCGTGTTCAAGATTTGAGCATACATTCCTTATGTTAAATATTTAACTCTGAAATGAAATATATAGTATTGTTCAATTAATCATTCTTCTTCTTACTATTGCTTTTATTTCTGTTTTCGTTTGTTTTGCTTTGAATGACGTGTACAAGAGCAGAAAATACACTTCCCCTCTGTGTTATTTCAGTTTCCGACATTAAAATTGTTATGCTATAATTTATATGTGAAATTTACATAATCCGCAAACATAATTTCCCTTTATTCTGTTCCATTAATGGAATACTATTGAAATTACAACATTGTCAAGAGATAACATTTTGGGTGTGAATACTCAATTGTCACTACCTTTTCCCCTTGTTGAGTAATCAATTGGGTTAATGTATATGTCCTATGATGTAAGCCTAAGGCATGACCACTTGGATATTGTAAACTCTACCATTATTATGTGGCTCTGGCGAGATAATTCAGGCAAAGGACTGTCATCAAGGCAAGGCCTACTAAAGTACTAATTATTCTGTGTTCCGTCGAGTGTCAAACTAGATAACATTTTAATGACTTTTGGAGGTTCAATGGATCCTTCTGTCATTTTCTTTATGGTTTCCTGAAACGGGGTGCACGGATCGGCTAGCTGTTCAGTTCTTGGTCACATAACATGTCGTATTGACTACTACATGCATTCTGATATTTTAATTAATGTATTTTAGTTTATTTTTCCTTGAATGTATGCACTAGTCCCCTGACAATAATTGTAATTAATTGTACTACTGATTGAGTAGGGCGCTGCAAACGACAGTCTCTTCTGTTTCAGCAGGATACGTAGCAATTCTTTGGTGCATTAAGATTTTACGAAAATAGTATCATAAATGTTGAAATTTGTATGTTGCATTCGAACGATGAAAAATAATAAATAAAGGAGCCGTTCAAACATCTTTCATTCATAGATAGAATTGCTTGTGGGTAACAAGATATTGGTATCTTTTAAACTTGCTCATTTTTTATGGATACATTGAGTTCTTGGAAGATAATCTAGCATTTAATTCTAAGTTATCTCCCAGTTCTAACGCCTAGCTACATATTTGCTGTTGATATTTTTTGGTTCAGATGGAAAACATTTTAACCACAGTTAATTTTAATCGTTGGCAATGATAAACAGTCTGATGAAATATCTAAGATCCAGGTATGGAACGATTTTGAATACCACGATTATGAACACAATCGTTATGTAATACAGTATGGATTTAATTATTGTTATATAACGGTAAGTATTGTTTGACACATACTGTATTTGCGATGAATTCTTGAACAAAAAATAACTTTATATTTCAGTCACTGTTAGACGAGATTCTTTCCTCTTCATTTTGGATTAAAAATCTAAGAAACATTATATATATA
>BOPP01000086.1:401387-432231 GCA_017312745.1 Gryllus bimaculatus | reverse complement strand
CTCCCCATCTACGCCTAGCTACCATATTTGCTGTGAATTTTTTGCAGTTCAGATGGAAAACATTTTAAACCACAGTTAATTTTAAATTCGTTCCCGGCAATGATAAAACAGTCCTGATGAAATAATATCCTAACGATCCCAGCGTATTGAACGATTCCTTATTGAAATACACGTATTAATGAACCACTCAATTCGTTAGTAATACAGGATGATCTTAATTACTGTTATATAACCAGGTAAGATAATTGAGTTTGACACATACTTTGTATTTGCGACTCAATTACATGATACACAAAAATAATAACTTATACTTCAGTCACGTTAGAGCGAGATTCTTTCCTCTTCATTTTGGTATTAAAAATTCTAAGAAGACATAGTATACTATAATACACCTACTATATATCATATATAATATCCATTATCATATACGTTACTACAAACCTCACAATAATCTACCACTATATATTATATTCTACATACTAGACTGAATTATACTTAAAGAGAAACTTAATCTAATGCCACATTTAACCCTCCTGACAAATCTGAATACATCGTAACATCTCCAGACCTTATCCCATATATAAAGATACATATACCACAATTAACTCCCCTATCCATCTTACACATTCAGTATAATTCCTATCGTTCGCGTCAACAAACAGCAACTTATGAAACGCCACTTAATTATCAACATCAGCGGAGCGATGCATGTACAATAGAATTCATCTTGAAAGACAAAGGAAGCAAGAACAAACGACTTCCGACCGCGTCAGAGTGAAAGAGGCGAACCAAAAGACGAAGATATCTGCTATATATCTAAGACTCTTATTTATTCATATGAAACATTTATCCAGGTTTGGCAAATTCAGTTCTACACTCTTCATTTCAAATTGTCCTGCTAATATAAACCTTAATGACAACTAACTTAATTGCTTGCTACGGTAAATAAAGCAAACAAGCCTTTCCTTCGGACGTTTGAAACAATCGTGATTTAGCTCTCAAGCCACTTAATTCTACATATCTTTCAACACTTCCACGCCTTAAACATCTTGAGGAAGTAACGAATTTCACGAAGCTCTACCGAGTACCCAAGGCGAGATATTAAAACAGAATCACACCAGCACGACTAACGCAACTTCAGATACATACTTTCCAATCTCAATCGTGACTCGCACAGCGTCCCACCAGTGTGACGCACATCTGTGCACCATAAGCAACTTACTGCGGAACCCAACCAGCTCCGATCAATATAATCGGACACTTTTCCCGTTCCGAAACTCGCGACCGATCAATCCTAACCATTACTGACCACCCTCCAAAACTTTGCTCTACTCTAACGCCAGACACTACCTACAGGAAAGAAACCACTCCTACATTCAAGAAACTTTCACTTGTTTCACTTCACCAGAAGTCCTTTCACTATTGAGTTCCTAGGTATCTTCAGCGCATAGTCACATCTGAAAAGCCTTCGTCACCCATCCCGTGCGGCACGCAATATCACACAAATCGTGACGGAAAAAGCCATCGACACTGGAGCGTAATATCCCACTCCCTTACAAACACGAAATCTGGGCAGCGTCCGAACTCTCCCATTAGGACAGCAGCCCCTACGAAGATGTCTTGCCATCGCACCCCGGCGTTCGCCCTCGCAAATCCTCCCGTTCGAAAAGGGCCCCACAGCCGCCCTTGCCCAGCGCGAGTGACACTTTATTACGCCGTCCATAGGGCAGACGACCTATCATTAGCTTCCAATGCATTCCCACCTCACGTGCATATCCGGGACCGCGTGATCAAGCAGATTCCAATAGAATATTACACACGCGCACTCCGGGCTATCTACACATGAAAATCTGACTGCATATCTTGTTCGGACCACCGACTGCGGAAGCACACGCAGAAGCAGGAGGAGAGGCGTGCTAAAAGGTGAAGTATGCCGAGGGAAAAGCGGGGACGGCGCGGGTCAGGGCGAATCCGCCAAGTCCCGCGTCTAGCAGTTGCACCTCCGCCCCGCCAGCCGCCCGATCCGCCTCGCCGCGCCGCCACCCGCTCTCATCGCCAGGAATTGCCAGGCCCGCCGACGAGCTATGGATTTATAATGATATAATTTCGCTACCAATGCACGATTCAACGGCGACGGCCAACCCGGCGGTGGACCGCGGGGGCCGGTACAAGCTCTCTCAGGTGGCGGCGGAGAACAAGCCTGAAGGGCACGAGAAGGCGGGGTAGGCGACAGCAGGGGGCGGAGGAAAGAGGAAAGAAGAGGGGAGGATGAGGGCGAGAAGGAAAAGGCGGAGAGAGGAGGCAGCAGGAGGAGACGTCGGAGCGGAGCGCGAGCCGAGTAAGACGAGGATCTGCGCACCATGCGGCAGCGCACCTGCGCCGCGCGGCCCTACGGCGGAGAGCGAGCGCAGCGATGCGGAGATGGTCCTGCCGCGCCACCGGACGGGTTGAGAGCCAGCCCGCCCCATCGCCCTCTGTGCGCGGGGCCGCCCTGCGGGCTCGCCCGCCAGACGAGCCGCTTGCCGCGACACGCCGCGGGCGCATCAGTCCCAGCAGCTGCTTGCCGCGCGCCCGCGCCCGGCCCGCTTCTGCGCCCGCTTGCTCGCGCCGCCTGCGCCGCGAGATCCGCTCCGCCTCCCGGTCCGTAAACACTCCGGAAGAAGACCTTCTTCATAAACCGCGCATCGCCGCGCCATAAAAACGGCTTATCACATAAACTTAACAACAAACAGAACCCGAGGCCGCGCCATTCAGTCGGACTCGGCCCGCTATTGGCGCGGCGGCGGCGCGGGGGCCGCGCGCGCGCGTCCACGGGTCACCCGCGTGCCCCCCCCACGGCCCTCGCCTCTGCCGCCCTCCCCTCCGCCCACAGTCCACGCGGACCACCCAGACGCACGCCAGCAACCGTCGCCGATCTGCCGGCGCGCGCCGCTGGCCCTGCGCCGATTGCTGACAGCGGCGTCCGAGGCCCAAAGTAAAGCGGGCTTCGGGACGAGAACCGAGGCGAAAACGTGGAGTTGAGTCAGGAGGACAGAGGACGCCGCTGCGCAGCGAGCGGATCGTGAGCCTGCCGCGGCCAAGGCCGCGCGCCAGCGAGGGCACGCTGGAGGGCCGCCCGCTGCACGGAGGACGGCCGGTCAGTAAAAGATATCAGACGGGGAGAAGCGCGGACGGCGTCGCGGGCGTGGCGAGAGGGGCGGCGTAGGCGACCGCGCCGGGGCAGCCCGCATTCAAACATCGACCGCACCCCCCCCGCCCGCGCCCTTCATCTCGCAGGGTATGCAAGGTCCGCGTCTCGCGCCCAGCGAAATATCCCTCCCGCGCCGGATACCTCGAACGCGCCGTCCCTACCATTAGTCGAGCACAGCAGCCGCCGAAGATATGGCGAAGCGCCGCGACGACGGTTGGGGCGGACAGGTGTTCGAACAACACCGGCCGCTGTTTTTGTTTCAGCGGCGAGCGGCGCGCGCGGGCGCGGCGGGGCGCGGCGCGACAGCGCGGTGAGAGGCCGGCAGCGAACCGCGTGCACGGAGCGCTGGACGAAGCGAGCGTACGAAGCTGAGGAGGGCGGAGACGGGCGGGCGGGCGGCGCGGACGGTTGGTGTTTGATGAAAGCGGTGGCCGGGGCGGGAGCGGAGTAGCGGGAGGCGAGCGGGAGTCGAGCGGGCCGGAGGCATGCGCGCGCGCGGAGCGAGGGCGGCACGCACGAGGCCTTTGGGCGCGCCCGGTGGCCGCGGCGGCGGCGGCGGCGGCCCGGCAGCGGCAGGACGGGCCACCGGGAGGCAAGAGTCACATGCGCCACACTAGGACCCTCCAGCCAACCAGCAACCCGACCGACAAGGAATGCAGCCGCGCCCGAGCCGCCGGGCCCGGCTTCCCAGGCGCGCCCGCCCGGCCGCCACGCGCCGCCCCAGTTTACCGCGCTCACCCGACATGCGCCCGACAAACACAATTACCAACCGGGTCCGCGTCCTACTGCCCCAATTGGCGGCGTCGCCGCCTAGTCCCGGGACGTCCGCTCGCCGCCCACCCGCCTCTGCGCAGCCCCGTCCCCGCCCCCGCTCCACGCTCGTCCGTCGCGCGCCTCTCCACTCAGTGGCAGTCCAGTCACTTGCCACGGCGTCGCTCCACTCTCCCAATTATTAGCGTGCGAATTGCATGCGCCCTTTGTAATCTTATTCTTCGGCGGGGAGAGGACGGAACACTTGCACATTGCATGTTCCAACCCTTCATTCCAAGCATCCACCCTAAGTGATTAATAACAGTGGTGGAAAGAGGAGACGATTTGTTAGCAAACTAAGAAAACCCAAATGATGACCCATACATTCGATCACTGAATTTAGCTGTTCAGCCCAAGAGAACTATCGACGATCTGCCCCTTAATCAATCCTAAAATAAGTCTGCAAAGACGCAAGAAATCAGAAAGAACCAAAAAGTACGAAGCAGAAGACAATTAGCCATCGCAGGATCCCCAGTCTCAACAAGCTTTTACGCCACTAAGACAATGAATCGATGCACAGTACCGGAGCCAGCGAAGAGTAAACGAAATAACTCTATTGTCTGAGTTTCCTAAATACAACTGCATCACAATTCAACGTAATCATATTTTGCTCTCTGCTGCTAATTCACTGTGCTTTACAGACTCTTTCATTGGAAACCTTATCGTCATCTGCCGATTCCTTGTCTATGCACAGTGACCACTGCCCTGCGTACAATTGCTTGCGCATATCCATAGCTGCCTACTGTGAGAGAAGCCTTCGCTGTTGTTCCACACGTCTTATCTGAATCTTTCCGCCATCTGCATACGATTCGCCTTACCGTCAAGCGCGCCTGTTCTCCAGAAGTCTATCCCACCGTCCTCCACACTTCGACTTTTGCCGCCCTCGTCGCACTCTCTCGCTCTCATGAAGTGAACGATACGATTTACCGATAATACTTAAGACATTGCGTTTACCATGTCTCTGCAGACATTTTCCACCCTCGCACCTGTTCGTTGCCTCCCGCCTTTCCCGCTGCATCCCTCCTCTACCCACCGGATACAGGTCCTCCCCTCCGCTCGCTGCATTCCCACCATTGGTCGTTCCCCGACCTTCTACGTTGCGACTCGTTCGTCCACTGACGCTGAGTTGGGAGGAAAAATTAGGGTGTTTCTTCGGTCGTCACGATGACTGTGTCTACTGGTACGTAATAAAATATACCGGTAGCAGAACCTATCATGCACTGAATTCTTCTTGCGCTGTCTTGAAATTCTCTACGTCATTCTTCAGATGTTTTGGTTATCTGGATGTTCCAGTATTTCCTGTTCATTCGCTATATTTGTTACATCCCTCGTCCCATTTTAATCAAATCCACGAATTAAGGATTAGTCATAATGCAAATATTTTTCATTAACACTCATGCCACTACGATATTCAGGGTTTTAATCTACCAAGCCAGCGCTCGAAATTCAGATAGTCAATTTGCTAGACCGTAGAACAACTCAACTTCACATGGCAACATCTTGTTAAATCCACAGAGAGTGATGAGTGTTGCGGCTTACCTCGCATTGAAACACCGTGAACCCTTTAGTACATTTTCCTTCATTAACGTCTCGTTCTGTAAATTGTCTATTCACTTTTCCGTACATTAATTTTGAAGGTATTCCATTGCCACCACGAACACCTTCTGTAACTTGCTCCTTCTCTCACCCCGAACTCTCGCCAACATCATCTTTTCAACTTCGTCAATCTGTTTGCTTAACACTCATTCCGCCCCCAAGCAACCGGGCACTCCCGTCGCTCACCCGCCCACCCACTCCTCCCCGCAGCTCTGCCCAATTCGCGACCCCCCCCCCCCCCCGAGCGCACTCGACCCGTTCGGCCTGCCCACTGACTTGACCCCCGCCCACGCCGCCGCTCGTCAACCCGCCGGCCGCTCCCTTCCAGCCCATACCGCGCCGCCGGGCGTGCCCTCCGTACCCCCGGCGACGACCTCGGGGCGCTGCTCCTACTTCTCAGAAAGCCTTCCCTAATTATTCGCCCGGTTGGCTAGTTTTACACTCTAAGAAACACGAACTCTACGGCACTCAGCGCGTGCATAGCCCTGCGGACCATAAAGGAGTCGTCGTTAGAAATTCCGATGATGAAACGGAAAAAATTCCTGATCCTGCGACCGCCGGGCAAAGAACATCGCCCCGAACGCCAGTTGCCAATTTCTTGAGCCTTCGCATTTTCCCGCCGCCTCCTCGGCCTTAACTGCAAGAGGGGCCTTCGAGGCGAGTATTGGCTTGCGAGCGGGGCGGCGCCTAGCGTGCCGCAGGAGCGCGGTTGACGCGCGGGAACGCAGCGACCCTGAGCCGCCTGCGAAGGGCAAAAGCGAGGCGACCGAGGCGATGCGATGGAACGGAGTCAGTGCGACGCGCAGACCGGAGCCGTGAAGCGAGGCGTAGGGTCGGCTATAGGGTCTAAGGCGATGGTGAAGTGAGGTCTGAGACGCCCGGGAGCGAGGAGGACGGGAGGGCGCGAAGCCCTCCTGCCACGCAAATTTCCGGCCCGTCGACCCGGCCGACCCGAGCCCCCGAGCCCCTGCGGCAACGGCAGCGACCCAAGCAGACACGCATTCCAGCCCTCCGAAATAAACTCATCTGACACTCTTTAATAGGCCGGAACATACCTGAGTACAATACCATTGAGCAAAGAGGCGCGCATTGATACAACCGCGGCGAAATGAGGACGAAGGGGTAAAGGGCGGGAGCCAGATGCCGAGAGGAATAGGCATGCTGCACGCTCTCAATTCACTGCCGCCAACGGACTCTCACTTAGCAGCGCCGCAGATCACAAACGGGCGAACCACCCCTTTCCCCTCTACCGCCCAACCCACACGTCCCCGCGCCTCGACACCCGTCATCAGTGCGATTTATCCGACTTCTCGTCTGCCGCTGTCAAAACCCAACCGGCTGCAAGGAAAAGGCCAGCTCACCGAGGACGCTTAGCCACCAAAAATATCTTTCACTGCAAATCGATACCCTCCTTTTACTACCTTGAAGTATGCGCGAATCCATATCACACTACATCAATTACGATATACAGCAGACAGAGACTAGACAATATAAAGCATAACACAAGTGAAGCAAAGAGATAACAGAGGACGAGAGAGACAGAGCAGAGAAGCAGACAAGAGAGAGGAGTATAAACAAGAGAGACGACTACAGTAAACAGAATGAGAGAGAACACGGAGAGAGACGACAGGAGAAGAGACAGAGAGTGAGCGTATGCAGAGAAGACAGAAGAGGAGAGAGACAAAAGAACGAGAGCTCGAGATCCAGGAGAGACGAACGACCCGAGCCAGACAGATGCAATGACAGAGAGAGAGACAGAGAGAGAGACAGAGAGAGAGAGACAGAGAGAGAGAGACAGAGAGAGATAGACAGAGAAGAGTCAGAGAAAGAGACAAAGAGAGATCGTGGTATTAAAATTATCGCGAAAAGAGGGGAACGACTCACATTGTTTCAATACGGTATGATTCCCAGCATATATTCAAGTCTAGAATCAAATTCTTTTGAGATACATATCCGAATTTGTGTTTTAATTGGAATGATTTCTGGTCTTCTCTCGTATTATTATCAAAAAGCATATAATTTGTGTATAAGTTCAATTTTATGTGTATGCAATTATAGTAGAAGTTAATATTTAAAGGCCTTCTGTAACAAAAAATGCAATCCTTGCTGCTAGAAAAGGTTTAAAATTGTTACGTTGCCTATACAAATTCCGTGGAGTATATATTTATCTAAAGTTATTGTAAGTGTATTTAAGTCTAAGAAACGAACAATATTAAAACTCAATTTATAGATCAGCTTTCTGAGAGTGCAGATTCAGATTATAGATTCCTAGCATCTCTGAGGTCAAGAGGTCATTTCGGCCAATGGCATCGCCTCGCGAATGCGTTTCCTTTCTCGAGCTCCATTATTGCAGAATACACGACCACAATAGGCATATGGGGTTGATAAGGAGCGTTGTTTTGAGATAAGCGCTGCAAATGGCACAGATAGCGAAAAAAGACTTGTATTTTTTTTATCTGGAGCAGAAAACAACAAAGAAAGTTGAATAATGACTGACTTCCGATAGAAGTGATCAAGTCAAACCCTGCACATGAACAGATTTCGAAACCAGGTATCATTACGTTTAGGAATTGTATAAGTAGCGTCAAAGGGACACAACAGTGGCCATCATTGGTCTTCTAGAAGTCAAAATGAGAATCCGTTTTATCGTTCAATCCATAGGAGTGCTATTTCACGAATCTTATAACAATACGAATATAGTAATTGTGTATTTAACCAGTTCTAAAATTAATTACTAATTGAATAATATTAAAAAGATTTTCATTAAATAGAAAGCTACACGTCAATCAGAAACCATAGTTACAACAGGGTTGCTGAAATTCTTTCACATTATAGCAGCAATATGGCAAAATAATTTATAGTCAAAGTTTGGGAAAAGGATATGATTAAAATGTTTGTGTTGATGATAATACTAAAAAGATTGACATGAAAATTGGAGGACATGAACACCCGTGGGCATAGGATTTGTGCTGGTTAGTTTATTGTGGCGCACGGCATTCCGACGTCATTATCATCTAGATCATGAGCCACCAGTTCCGTACACATTTTTTGGGAGATGATTACACAGGCACACAAAAACAACACCGAGGCAATGATGAAAGGATGTCACTTCTAATACAGACAAGAAGAACAATATTTACAAGGACACCTCTGAGATTTCGAAAAGCTTTTTTTAAGTCGCCAACTGCATTAAATTAGAAAATATATATATATATATATATATATATATATATATATATATATATATATATATATAATATAAATACGAATACTAGCACGCAAATGTTAAAAAATGAGTTGAACGCTGAGTTAACCTACAGCCACATAAAAACTTTGTTTAAAAAAAACCTTGTTCACGCATTTTTGTAAACTTATTGTAATCATGTAAGTGAAAGTAACCAAGTCGACTAAAAGATGATGAAAGCGCACATGCGTTTATTTGAAGATCAAACTTTAAAGAATGAAGCGCAACCTGTAACTAAGAGGCTGCGAGGCACAAGGACTAAACCGCTCGCAATTTTTGAAATTTCAGTTATTGATGACTGTACTTCAGAAAAAAACGTAAAAGACAAAACTCGACCCATTTTTGACAAATTTTTGAAAAATATCTTGGAGCCTTAGTGTAACGTAAGCCCCAAAATTACAATACAAGTTATACAGGGCCTAGAGTTAAGCCAGATCAGTCGGTGAATCTTCATTGTGAGGAAAATATTGCGAACGTTTTAAAAGGTAGTGTTCACAGACACGCATAGATGAACGGACGAACAAATGAATGGACGGAGGGACAGAAGAACGGACAACCGGCTCAGGTAATCAACTGCTGTCAGTGCAATGCCTCCGACCGGAAGGTCCAAGGGTTCGAGGACTGACGGTGGCAGGATTTTCGACGCGATTTAGACATCCAGGGCAAATTCAGGCGCCATCTGGAGGTGAAATACAGGGGCCGGCTGCTCTGGTTGGTAGTTTTCCGTGGTTTCTCCGATCAACACCATGCGAATGCCGGAGGAGTACCCTAACCAACGGGCCACTAACCGCGATCCTTCTTCCTTCTTCCTTGTCCTTTCCTCAACTCTTACTCACAAACACACTCACATGCATTACACTATCACGCTTGTCGGGTGATCAGTCGGAATCTCAGAACTTGTCCCGACTGGGGTGGTGCCCCTCCTAGTGAGAGATACCTAGTTTGAGAAAATCCCAATAAGTTAAGGGGACTCCCTACAAACGTGGGGCTTGCTATGGCGAGGTCGGCGCGCGATCTCGCAAGTCAGCGGGAAAGGTCGCCGCCATCTCTAGCAACGAAAACACGCACTACATTTACAGTACAAACTATCTTAGAGTAGACGCACTCGGGATCACTAATCAATCAGCCGATCAATCCCGCCATAGCACGTCCACTACATTTGCGGGACTAAGAACCTTAGCAGATGATGCGCCCGGCAATACCAATCAATCAATTGGATGAACGTACAGACTGATGCTGACACACCAACAGGCGGACGTTCGTTCTGGCGACGACCTAGCCACCAGACAGACGAACGGACGGAAAGACCGATGCTCGAAACTTCAAAATGCGTTTGTCAATTTTTGCAGAATTAGCCAACTTTCTTTACCTTACGTTTATATTCCGCAATTACACAATATACTGCGTGCATAATCAGTATGCTTCGTTTTAAACGGCATTCCTATTACAGTTTATACTTATTACATAGGGAAGTAATATGAGAAACTCTCTTTATAGAGATCATTTAATAATGTTAAATGATCTACAGTGTCAAAGGCTTTGACTAGTTCCGACAGCTTAGATCACAAAATTCTATTAAGCCAATTGTACACGCGATTTTAGAGGTGCACTTTTAAAATTATATTTATAAGATAAACTCTTAAGTGAGTTTGCTTCATTATACCTACACCTTTTTCTTTGCTAGAAGATAATCAAATCCACCTGATCTGAACTAACAGGCCAAAATGTTTCTGTATTCAAAATGATTTAATTCCATTTTGAAAAGAAGGCAAGATAGACACACGCAACTTGATGTTCCTAAGCTATGGCGAAAGACTCCTTTTATATTCGAGGTTTCATTCAGTGGTATTTTGGAATATCAAGGTTCCATACAGTGGAATGTGATACACTCTCAACCGGAATGATCTCCTGCCTCGTCTCCCGACAGTGCGGTAGTGTAGTGCACTGTCTGTGCAGTGTAAGTATGAAATGGGAGAGGAGGCGACAAAATGAGGAAGGAAAGAACGGGTACAATCCGGAGCATGGCATTCGCTGAATTCGAGCTAATTGAGTCGAGTCTAATTGAGTCACTGTCGAAAATGAGCTACCGAATGCAACCTTAAAACATCCCGGTTAGAGGCGCTGCAATGTGAGGGGATATTGTCACCGAGCCATCTCAGTGAGAAAATCGTTCTTCAGTTGTCGAGATAGTTTTGTCTTCAAACCGCAGGGAGCCACCCACTGTGCGCCCTGTGGCAATTACGCGGCGCGCGGGGCGGCGGTAGGCTTTTGGCGTCGGTGGGCAATGGGCCACTTCATTGCGGCCGCGCCCGGTGTCTCTGCGCAGGACCTCAACGGCAACGAGGTCTCCCGCTGCACTGCTAATATCTATAATCTGCCTCGTTCCATTCGACGAATCGCTGTGTAATTTGAACGTCGTTTCGCCCTCAATTTCCCGGGCGCATCCCTCGTCCCAGGGAGGTGGGGCCGCCCCTGGCCCGCTGCCTTGTTGCTTCTTTCAACAAACCACGGGAAGCCGTGCAATTTGTTGGTCTGCTACTTCGGTTTCACCACATTCATAAAATTGTTGAGCGAGATGATTGAAGCGCAGTCGACAAAATTGTCTGAGAAACAAAGTTTACAAATTATGTAAGGCGTAGAATACTTGTGTAGCAATTGATGTGTAACATTAATCTGAACATAATGGGCAGTGATGATCGAGAATCGCTGACTCAATTACATGGAAACTAACCATCTATTTTAAGACGCAACACAGACCCTCAAATATTTAATTACTACGTATAAATGATTATCTGACATTAGTGGTTTGCATTTTTGAGACGAATGAGATATTTATTACCAATTGTGCATATCACTGTCCATAATTGCGCAAAAATTGGGTCATTTTTGACAGGAGACTTTTTCCAAACTAATAGATTTTATAGAAGTGATATGAATAACAAGACTTTTAATTAGCGACGAGTTTTTATTTTGTAAGTAAAATCAAATGGATTATTTTATAAACGCCTAGGATTTAGTTAAAAAATATATTTTTTTAAATTGCAGACTGATATTCGGGTTTCTTCAGAATTCAGTACCTTGATTACTGGTTCCAAAATTGAAACTAATTGTAACAAACAAGCTACTATACAAACTAATTGTAAGCTTTCTTTTCAAATTTTACACCCTATAAAAAATCTGTTTCGGTTTAGAAAAAATTGATATTTTGATGCTATCCAAATAAGCAAAATTCAAATAGGAATTATATTTACTAATTTGTTCATAAAATTTTGCTCTTCTAAGAGACTACCTTTTCCTCTCTCTTTATTTCTAGTCAATACAAACTTACTATTGTGATGGACGTTTGTTACACATCTATATAAAAATTATATTCCTTGAATTGAATATTTACACGGATTAAATATTATTTTTCATACATTAATGATTTCAATAGATATACTGTGTGAAAAACGCGTGTTTTTTCGACCGTTTTCATTGATTTTGTGGTCCACCACCACCACTTTGAACTGAAGAAGAAGAGGAAGAGGAAGAAGAAGAAAAAGAAGAAGAAGAAGAGGAAGAAGAAGAAGTATAAAGACTGACAACCAGAAAAATCTTCACAGAAGAACAAGGAGGATACGCCAAAGTGGAAATATTTGGGAGTGAAGTTAGAAGCTGACAGAAAATACAATACCCTCTAACAATATCCAGGAACATGAACATAGAAGAATGTGTTTGGTCGCTTTCTAACATTGTGGTCATATAGCGACCACTGTGATTGTTTTAACTCTAGGAGGAACACGGAAGGACCACACGAACGCGCATACACTTCCATGCCCGATGCGGTATCGGAACCCGCGACCCTAGGAGCCGAGGCAGCTGCGGCCCTCCAGCCTTCTCGGCGACCTCGGCTCCCCAGGCCGGCCAGTGGAATGCTTGCGTAGATTTCTTTGAAATGTTGGACTAAAGTGATGGCGACCCAGTTATTCTTGCGTCTGCCAACGCAACCTTGGACTTTATTTGCAAACGCAGATTGCTTTCATGGTTAGAAATAAATTAAGATATCACGATTCTCCTTCTTTACATAATTCATTACAATGCAATGTGGAAACCACAACTGCTCGCTCTCTGAGTCCGTAAGACCACTCTACACTCAGCTTCTGCTACACCATTTCAATACATATCAGTTAGCGTAAACAAAACATCATTAGTACACATTGTTGTATTCCACGCTATTTCATCTCACATTAGAACTTACCATTCTTCATTTCAACTTGCATTCAGCCCATTGCCGACTTTTCACACCGACGCCATTCAATTCGCTACGCAGTAGGGGACACCTAAGATGTTCCCCTCGCGTACGCCCTCAATAGTCGCAGAAATTGAAACGCGATTTTCACGAAAACGATTGAATGAAACAGCCTCATAATGAGCACTTTCATATTATTATCGTACTCTTTAATCGGAGAAGCACTGACTACTTCCATTTTTAAATAGAAACCTATATATTATTTTTGCCCACGACAACGAGCGTTAATGGCCCTATATTACAGAATATGTTTTTTAGAATTATATAGTTCCTTCGATGCACGCTGACCAAAATATTTCTTTACCATCGAGAGAAAACCAAGGTACCACAGGCTGCAAGGCCATTGCTCCGTTGCGCGGGCCCTGGAGAGTGCACATCGCTCTAAACTCGGCGCAACTGACTTCTAGGAAATTCGCAGGGCCGTGTGCTAAAAGGTGTTGAGGTGATATTTGTTTAGTCTAAATAATGCGGTTACCTAAAATCTGACTTCATTTAAAACTATCATCCGTCCGATCATTTATGCTCTGGCCTCGGCCAGAGTAGGGCGTCGACAATTGAAGAATCCACTGAAGAACGAAATAGTGACACATCTGTTGCACAGCAGCAGCAGAACATCATTCCGCAGCAAAAAGAGCGCTTAATTCTACAGGAACAACTTCAAGACAAACTGCAAATGCCTCACCAAATGTACCCTCAACAGTCGCAATCGCCTTGAAGCAATGGTCCTGCCAATCCACGACTGACTGGCGTATGTCTACATTTACTTCGTATCGAATAGGTTTCAAAGTCTCGGTGAGGACGTTGTGGAAGTAACGAACCCTGAATACGAATATATAAACCTGACATCACAAATGTACAAAATCAGATTAGCTGTATTGAAAAATGTCGATTCCAAATATGACTAATGTTTTAAACTCTCAAATAACAATGACTGTAAAATAATGACAGTAGATTCAGATGCATACAGAAAGCTGGTGACACATTTTAAGGCAAAGAAAATTATGTGTCATACATATCAACTAAAGTGTGAAAAGTCGTTCAGGATAATTTTTAGTCATATTCACAGTTCTACAGACATCAAACAACGAAAAGGAAGATGTGAAGAGGAAGGTCACAAAATACAACAAATCTACAACAATAAAAACAAAATGACTAAAGTTCCTTTTTCAATTTTGATTATTTATTTAGAAACCAGAGATAATAATAAAAACATTTATGAAATTGAACATCTTTTAAATGCCAAAGTAAAATTTGAATTCACGAAAGAAACGTGACATACTACACATTTTCAACTACAAGTTGGGGAAAAAAGCAATCAAATTGATACCAAACAACACCGTATTGAGAACTCACATATTCATTTTGAGAACAGTCACTTTCAATTTCAGACTAAGCTTTTCAACCTGAGAAAAAACGATGACGAGCAGGTTGTTTTAATATCGATTGTATAATCAATTGTGTTTTCCGAGTGATCAAAACGTGAGGTTATGATGCCGTATATAAAGAAATTGGAAGCTGAAAGCATAAGAAAGCAATTTGTGTTGTGTATGATAATGATGATTGGAGAGGGCTGACTAATACGCTTAGTGTAAACGAACCTTAGTGCCTATGCGATTGGCGCAAACTACCGTGGGGCGGGAAAAACGTTGTTTCCGAATACGGAGGTCTCGATTGTTTACGTATGAGCCGGAAATATCGTTATCTTTCTCAAACGAAGAAGAGATTTTGCCTGCGCGTTGGCCATGTCGAAAAAATATTTTTGAATGGGGAATTACTGTAAATAGACCACTAAATTTTCAGCATTTTTGCAACCATTATACTAAATTTTAGAAATCAATTTGTAACTCTGTGGAACTGTTATATTACAATGTTATTCTCAGGCACAATTTGAGGATCCTTTCCGGCCGTACTAGCTCATTTCGATGTGTTTATAAAATTGTAAATTGTTACACAATTGTTAATTCGCGGTTTTCCGCTCTGGAGCATCGGGAGACCCTCCCCTTTTGATCTGTAAAAGTTGTAAATTGTTTGTGTATATGCAAAAGTTGCAATTTTTATTGTCTTCTCCGAATCCCCTTTAAACACAATAGAAAATTCCCCAATTTGATAGGTGCTATCAACTTCCGTTCTGCAGATATTTAATTGTTTATTAAAACTTAGCAACTGATAATCACCCCCATTTTTTGTACTTCCTCCATTCGATCTCCAAACACAAGCCTACAGAAAAGAGAGGTTTGTCTCGCTTCGACTGTTCGCTTCATACGCTCAATGCCGAAGGCAGTTCGTATCACGGCCGCGGTAGCGCCTCGAGACGATAAACGGTGCGTCGAAGCGGAAGGAATGTCTATACCAATTTTTCGAAAAAATAAAACAAACGAACAAGATATAACGTTTATTGGAAGTTCCGTGGCATCATTGCAGTAACAATTTCTGTCTTACGGCAACTATGACTGTTTTTTAAAGATTCAACCTTTCCTTTTCATTCTACACAGCCATTAAAACTCCCGTATCAATATTTTAATTCGCTTAAGTGTTATTAGTATATAAATATACGTGGTAAATTTAATTACGCCGAGAGAAGCGGTTTTATGGCGAATATGAACAGAATCTATATTTTTCATTTTTATCTGCTCTATACAATAGTACGACTTGCACAGTTGTAGTTATCGGCTAGCAAAGAAACTGTTTATGAAGGTATATTGCAAAGTTCATTATGTCGAAAGGCTGGCTCAAGAAGCAAGAAGTTAAACTACGGAATGGTTTAGTATTCTAGAACTTTTCGATGACCCTGGTACGCGTGACTTCGATAGGAAAATTAAATGAAGGTTCGTTAACCGATAAAAGTGGAAAATTGTCGATGTATCTAACCACTTTCCGCAAACATCATTTCCATTGAATGAATGAATTCCAAATCATGAACCGTTTCTCACTCTAGAACGCCTTTGTGACGTCGAATCTGACGTTGAATCTGACGTTGAATCTGACGTTGAAATCATGACAATTATAGAAGGATCTTCCACCCTCTTTTTCAGTCTTTTCACGTTTCCTTGCTTGCAGCTCTACTGCCAGCAAGCGTAATCTTAGACAGTATGATCAACATTTCAGCGTAAATAAAATGGAAGTGTAAATTGTTCATCGTTGTCCTTCAACGAATTCTTAGAAGGCGAAGAAAACATTTGAATGTCATAGAGAAAGGGCAACGACAAGCATTTATTTCACCCTCGCTTCTTCAGTTTATTGTTAGTTGAAAGTGCTAATATATTCAATACGTCAAATCTGTGAATGCTTGAGTCAACATACAAATATCTTTACATTTAAAAAATCAGTTGCTTCGTATTTGTATAATTCTGTAAATCCTATTAGAAAATACATCGAATGATACTTTTCAGAGACGTGAAGTTATCTCTATGCGAATAGGAAGATCGGTATATTTGCACATATATATTTCTTTATCTTCGCACATTTTTTTTATTTACAGTGCGTTTCATCTATGTAACGTTTCATACAGTTCACTACTCGTATTTTTTCTCAGCTACTCAAATAAAGGAAAATGTAGAAGTTGCGTATCAAGATTTAAATTATACATGAAGTTATATGTGAAAATAATATCCTAAATCTATTCCTTTACATGTTCAAGTATTAATTAATATTTTAACATAATAATTACAATTAGGTAGTCGAGGCAAAAACTGAAGAACCTTCCAGGTCTGTGCTTCCTCACGACCAAAATGAGAACAAGATTCACTAGGACACGCCTAGTTTTCGAAACTAGGTTTTATTTCAGTTGAATATTTCATATATATTTCATATATAAAAACTCAAAACCGAATATCCTATGATTTCTCAGCTACATTTTAATCAAATTCCAGAGGGAATTGTGTCCTGAATAGTAAAATAAGTTTTCTCACCCCACCACCACATTCCTGCAATTTTCCTGCGTTTGTCGATAACAGTACACGAAATAAAATAAAATAAATAAATATCATGCGTAGTGAGAAACACGCCCGTGAACATATTCACGAGAGCTTCCATTTTCTTTGCATTGTATGAGGTAACGCATTCTCTCACGTCAGAAGATTACGTGACATCATACCTGCTCACGTAGCGTAGTAAAAGTGTCGTCCATTTTTTCTGTATTTACGCTTACTGGATGCATATTAAAAACCTCGTTCCACCCACATGACATCACACTGTTCTTACCTCTTGAACATAAGGTGGAGGACTGAAATATACTTACCTGATGTGGGATTGTGTAATCACATATTTCTTTGAAGAAACTGCTATTGACATACTTTCGACTGTTGTACTTATTGCTACTATTGCACATACGTCTTTATTTTTAACTTTTGCAATTTTCAAAATTCCAGAAGTTTTAATGAAAATAGGATCTATGCCATACTGTGACAATCTTTACTTCTTTAATAAGATGACTGGTGGGATAGACACCTTCTAATAATAACTTTTGATATTGGGAAACACCTTACTTTACTTTATAATATTTACTTCATTTGAATAAAACAAAAGTTAAAAAAGAATTTGGAGCCGTTTCTGCGAAAAGCTTGTTCCCACACTTTAAACTACCCTGATGTCACTCAAAAGCGAAAACTAGTAATACTTTTTCAATATTACTTATCCATCATTAGTACGTCTCTATTTTTTTGATAAACTGCTTCCGAGCGTACACTCATTTGTGAGAATAGATCATTATCTATTTTCTTTTGTCTAAAAATGTACATTACATTAAATATGTATACAATGTAGAAGATTCGTATTAATTAAGAAAAAAATGAATTATATTCAAAAATGTTGGTCGAGAGAATCAAATATATTACTTTTGCAATTCTCCAAATTTGTGAGGTGTCAATGAAAAAGCAACCTACGTCAAACTTTAGTCTATTGTAGGGGGGTATGAAAACATTGTGTACCACTTTTTAACAAATTTTGATAATGTTCTACAGCCATTATGGAAAATGTCCCAAAAATTAAAAGACTTTTTACTTTCTCGCTATCGCTTACGCAGTACAGGGAAAGTCATATACTTCTGCCCGAAACAACAGCGAATTTTCGGAAGGAAAACGTATTCAAAGGCCCTTGGTAACGAGATGATGGATCGAGATACTAATCCAGAAGCTAAATTAATAACAACAATCCTCTATCACGTGATGTAGACGGAATCAATTTTTGTTGTGAGTCCTTGATAGCGGAAAATCGATTGACGGGAAAATTTGTATCCGTCCGTTTGTCTGCGAGCAAGATATGCTGCTAAACCATTCGGCCGTTTATCTCCAAAATTGACATTCCACAATCGATCTGGCTGATGTGGAGGCCCCTTGAATTCAAAACCGTTATTTAAATTCTACGGGGTACTTTACATGAAGTCTCTGAGACATCTTCAAGCCTCTGGCTCCATCGTTTTTTATTACATTTTGTGTGAAGCACGTTTAAGATACTGGTGCAGGTCTCATGTTTGGTAAAAACCCTGATTACTCGAAAATTGCAAAAATTCCAATTTTTTGGTGTCTTCCTATAATTACAATTATAAAAATAAAGATTTTGTTCCCTTAATGAAATCTGTTACTTAAAAAGAGATTTTGATATAAAGTCAAGTACGATTTTTCGAAATGTTGAATATTTTTCTAGTAATATTGCGTGAAATGTAGGTAATTTTTAATTTCGTTCATACAAATTTTTCTCAATCGTTTTTGATTAAATTGTTGTGTTGAGTAGTTTAAAGGACGGCTAAGAGAATGTGCAGGTCTCGTGTTGATTAAAACCTATGATTTTTCAAAAATTGAAAAAATTCTAACTTTTTCTGCGTCATCCTACAACTAAAATTATAAAAATAAACTTTTTTCTTAAGGAAATGTTTATGAAAAACATCTAAAAATTATGTCATGTTGAATTTTTCCAAAATATGAATATTTTGTGGGCAATTTTGTGACAAACATAGGCGATTTTTATTTTCTTTAAACCATTTTTCCTTAAAAAATGCACAAAATGTTTTGATTAAATTAAGACTGTAGATAACATATAGGACGTTTAAGAGAATGGTGCTGGTCTCATGTTTGCTGTAATGCCTGATTGTTCGAAGATATAACTTTAATTGTGAAGATACATACATTCACGTTTCTTAATGAAATTTATTCATCAAAAACAAATCTTCAAATAAAACGATGTTAAATTTTTAGAAAATATGAGTACTTTTTCAGTAACATGGTGGCAAACATAGTGTCTTGCTCCGAATTTACTGCGCTTCGAAATCGTAATTTCATTCGTTGGGATGCTTCGTAAGTTTAAAATTTGTATATTATTTCACATTTCTTTGTTCGTTTCTACACACGTTCTGTGTATGGTTTATGCGCTAATGATGTTCGCTCACTGCGGGCCGACAGACATACGGACACGTGGACCGACGAAAGCCGTGCGGCGGACTGGGGATTGGAGAGACGGACAGGTGGACAGACGAGGAGACAGGAGGACGGACAGTCTGAGGTAAGCCTTAACGTCTTAGTGACATGTTGTTGCGAATGTTAACATGTTTGATATTTTTAATTGCGGTGTAATTTTTAGCCCTCTGAGTACGGCTTAATAGTTAGAATGGAAATTTTAGTTTTGGAAAAAAACGTAATATTAGCATAATTTTAAAAAAATGTTTTACAAAACTATGAATGTAGTTTTATTTATTGTTTTAAAAATGGAGACTTCCATCTGAATAATAATTTATCTCTTTAATAAGCGTTTTTTGCTCTATTTGGAAAAGAAATTTGAAAACAAATTTAGAGATATTTTGAGACAATTTTGAAAACTGAGTATCAAATGTATAATAATATCATGATATAGACATGAGCAATTTGATATTGATAAGCTTCAGAGAGTACGCGTGTTGCTGGTTGATACGATGTCTGGGAAATGGTAGGAGAATTCAATCGTGGCAGCTGCGATGACCTAGATTTATATTTAGATTTATTTAGTTAAAAAAACAGTAAAAACTGCACGTGACGTAGGGGGGAGAAGATCATCAGCGCACGTTTCCTTGAGTTCCAGAATTTCGCACCATCATGATCTCTGATGATTCTAAGCAAGATATGTGCATTTCTTCATATATTTTAAAAGTAGAAGAATTTAATGTTGTGAATGTTTCCGGAGATCCCAAGATGGAGAAGGAGATGAAAACATATGAAGTGTTATTAGTATATAAACAAATTATCTGGTAAATTTAATAACGCCGACAGAAGCACTTTTATGGCGAATATGAACAGAAGCTATATTATTTACTTCTATTTTCTCTACTCAATACTACGACTTGCATTGCTATAAATTTATCGTCTAGCAAGGAAACTATTTATAAAGGTATATTGCAAATTTCATTATGACGAAAGGCTGGCAATTAAGAAGCAATAGTTCCAATGACATGAGTTCAGCTATGGAAGGGTTCAGTGATTTGGAAGTTTTCGATGACCCTGGTTTGCTTGACTTACATAGGAAATTTAAATGATGCGTCATTTACAGATAAATTTGAAAAAACAAGTGTCGATGTATCTAATCGCTTTCTGCAAATATTATCACCATTGAATGAATGCCGCCCAAATCATGAATCGTTCCTCATTCTAGAACGCGTTTCAGATACGTAGACTACACTCTGAGGTTGGGGTTCAGTAATATTTCATTTAACATTGGGTATTAAAGTATCTCAAATTAAGTGAGACGGATTTATGATTTATCAAAATTCTGCTAAAAATTTCAAATGTTGTTACTCCCTTATGGAGGTATCGTTTTAGGGCACGATATTAATAGTGCAAGCAAATTAAAAATAAAATAAAAATGACATTATAAATTAGACCTGCGAAGAATTAATATTTTACAAGAGGACGAATTCCAATACGCAACCGTGAATCTAACCTCATGACATAGCTTTATGTCCCCACCAGGGAATTGAGATTTTAAAAATATTAGATTGATAAACTTAAAGACACTACGTGTGAGTGATTAAGTTGTTTGTAAGTATGAATAAAAAATCTGTTTTTTAATTAAAAGTTAAATTATTTAATTAATTAAGGGAAAAGTAAAGGAATCTAGTTTACACCTGCAAATGTTCAGCAGATATTTAATTAATTAATTATTATGTTAATACATTTCTTATTGAAGCGGCATCAATTTCCAAATCGAAAATAGAATCAAAATTAAATAGTTAATTTTTAATAAATCTTTCTATTTTCTTTTGCATATTATTCTGTTTAAGACCGGTATAATACATCCAAGATATTTAAAGTTTGTTACTTGTTCTATACGCCAGTTACAATGATTATTTTGAGCGAATAGTTTCGTTTCCTTTGATTTCTATCATATTGTGGCCGTTTTTTTACTTTCTCACCCATACGAATGTTAGGAGAAACATTGTTGCAATCGTGAGCCTGAAAACAGTGAATTTTTGAGAAACTTAAGACGCAATTAGTCAAAATTCAAAGGAACTATAATTATTGTTTAAATTTGACACCTTCGTCCTGCTAAAGATGTCATCTGATAGTACTTTCTAGGGCTAGGATTGGGCTCTGTTCTGATTCCTGAACCAGAGCGAGTGAGAGGGGCTACATGGAGTTACGAAAAGGCACAAGGGAGCGAATGGAAAGCAAATGAAACAGAAGATGCTATCATCGCCTGCGAAGAGATGATGGCGATGATTCATAAGAAAGGATGGAAAATCACGTCTGAGAATAAAAATAATTCCATTGCAACTCTGAAGACCTGCAGTGAGGTCCATGAAAATTGCATAAACTGTGGAAGATGTTCAAAAGACAACAACGACCCTCGTGATGATCATGTTATAGATATGATTACAAGACTTGGCCTATATTTAGCCAATGAACCGACTCAACACCAAACATTTAGTCGAACTCTCCATGCTAGAGCAACCATAAAGGCGATTGGATCAAATATTGATATACAATTTCTAACAATGCCTCAATTACCTGGCTTCGGCGGTGGAGATTTAGAGACCAAATGATTAAGAGTGACCATAACGCTATACGTTTGAAATACAGAAACGATGCACTGGTGAATGATATGAACATCCTCCGTAAGTTTCGAATTAGGCGAGGAAAGTCAGCTAAATTCCAAGAAGCAAATCAAGAGAAGGCTGCCAAAAGTGGGCTATTCTGAGAGGCCTTCTATTCCTCCATTGATCAGAGTGTGGTACAAGTAACGGAATACATAGAAGCAGCTGCTAAAAGAACCATTCCTCATGGTCCCTTTCTCAGGGCGAAGGTGGCTAGGTGGTGGTATCATGAACCAATATGTCAAAGGCACAAAAAAAGATTGAGAAGAATACAAAGATATTTCTAATTCAGGTTACAAGGTACAAAAAGTTATTAGAAAAGTCAAGGAAGAGAAAAGATCCTGGGAGAGCTATGTTATCAAAGCCACTGTGGGTGATACCCATGGGGAATCTCTTATAAGATAGTGGTTGGAAAACTCAGGATAACTGAATCATTTCCACTACAAAGGTGGGGGATGTTTGTAAAAGAACCTGGAATTAAACGTACCAAGTATGCTAAAAGACCTGTTACCACGGGACAACCCGGCAGAAGATAACATGGAACGAGGAGAACTTGGAAATCAGATGGAGGAGAGCTCGGATGGAAAAACCACATGTGAATTCACAATGAAATATATTGTTCCATTTATACGAGGAATGCTGCTAGAGTTAAACGAGTACTATAGATGTCTGCGATCCGGTTATTTTCCGGATAAATGGAAGATAGACAAAAATAACCCTACTAAGGAAGAAAACAGTTCGACTAACCACCGATCCTAAATCTTATAGACCTGAGCGCACCTGCCTGTTCTAGGTAAAATACAAGATAAAACGTATGTACAGAGTACAAATGTAGTCCCGGGAGAATTTCTCGCCCTCACAGTATAGGTTTAGATCAAAACTGTCAACCAAAGATGAACTCAGATATAATGAAGGCCAGAATAACATTCTGGTGTGTTCATTGATATAAGAGGTCCTTTTGATACTGTCTCGTGGCCCTTCCTGTGGAAGGAATTAAGGCACGAATAGATATACCCAAAGATGTATTACATACTACAAATATTCTTTCAGGAGAGAAGAGCTATAATCAGTGAGGCCGGTGCAACATGAGCTGGATAAAGGATGCCCATAGGGATCTAATTCAGAGACAGTTTTCTGCAACACAATTATGGATACGGGTACGGGCCTCTTATGGGTACTAGAAAATGAACATATAAAGGCAATTGCCTATTCCCATGACCTTGCCCTGGTCATTAAATACAGGCAACGCGCTGATGCAAAAGAGAAATCAAATGTTGCTTTACAGTTGGTATCCACCTGGTGCGAGGCAGCTACGCTAGAAATTCGGTTGAGATACCAAATTTTATGGTCACGACTAACCTTATAAAAACAGCTCCTGGAAGAAAGCACCCTTCAAAGGATAGGCCACCTATAGTCCGGTATGAGGATGGGAAGCTTAAACACAGTTACAGACCTATTTGGGATGGACATTGATCCACAATTACAGTTCAATGAACATGTGTCTAGGATGTGAGGAGAAGCCAAATAATTATTCACGAAACTTCAAAGATGTTGCTGAACCCCAGGGCGCAATACCCAGATTTCGATGAAATATCTATAGAATGTCATAGAAACGCAACAAAAATATCTTGTTCATGATTTAAACTTGGAATGGGTTCGATCTTCTTTCAGAAAGGAACTACAACTACTGTGTATTACTGACGCGAACGAAATCTACAATGACTGTTCTCAGAAGAAGGCAATCTAGTGTATTTTACTGATGTTTATGCATTTTTGAGTGCTGTGGAAGACAATCATGATCATAAGAAATGAAGGTTGTTTATAGATTCCTCTAAACTCGATTTAAAAGACGGAAGTATTCATATCACAAAAAGAGAAACAATCTATTCCTCTTGTTTATCCAGCCCACATGAAAAAGATGTATGGTATCATGAAAATTTTACTATCGAAGATACAATACCAGCAGTATTCGTAGAATGTATACGGCGATTTGAAAGTTAAAGAATTTTTATTTGGCTTCTCAATTCAGTTCGTAAAGAAGCACAGAACTCCACGACATCTGATTTCTGAAAAAATGTAACTTTGCAATCCCTTGTAATGCTGCACATGCATATCGTCTGCCCTTGGAAACCAAATTCGGATTGTTGAAATATTTGTGAAGGTGATGGATAAAAGTGGTCCTGATTTCCCGTACTTAACAAATTCCTGAGGATCATTGAGGTGAAAATAAAGAAGAATATTTGTTGGATTGCAAATGAAGGAGCCTATGGTAGATCATGGTTTTGAGACAAGTTTGAATTGTGTTGAAGAGGTTGCATGAATCTCGCTTCAAAAGATCGTAACGGAATTCATTGGTAACAGAAAAGCTGCGACTTATGAAGAAATAGTGTCGGAACACTTTCACAATTGTAAAGCTCTGGGATGGAACATATTTCTTAATATACATTTTCTGTTTTCACACATACACTTCTTTCCTGAAAATCTAGGTGCTGTGTGCGACATACACGGTGAGTGATTACATCAAGACATTGCATGGAAAATTATATAAGGGAAAATAAATCAAAATATGCTTGCTGGATACTAAAAAAGGATATACGAAATTCAATAAACAATCGTTCAAATTACATTTTTATTGAGATTATTATACATAAGTAAAGAAAACACCAATAACTTAACAACATTGTGTACTTTTTAAATGACTATTAAATAAAACCTTGCCCGTTACAAATAAATTCTTTACAAATTTTAAATCGGAGCCTCGTTTTACATGAGAAACAGCAATTATATTCCATTTAATAGAAAGAAATTTTGCCGACCAATGTAAGTAAAGCTATTTCACGAAAAGTTAATAGATACCTTTGGAATCGCTTTGGTCCCAACGTAAATTTCAAAAGAATGTAAATAGAATTGAAAGCATTGAAATAATACAGTTGTTTAGAATAATTTTACATAAATATTGGCTTAGGATCTGAACGTTTGTTAAACTCTTCAATGAATTATTATGTAATTTCGTGATAGTATATCATCGGTTATAAGGTACGATTAATATATTAAGAAGGAAACCACGCTATAATGATCAAAATGCATCTTCAAATTTATGACTAATTTGATTATAAAGTATCATTAATAAGGAATTAAAATATGTTGAAAAGTTATTTTTCAAGGAATAAAGATATCCGTCGTTCAAATATCTTATTCTAATTTAAACAAAAAGACGTTTGTTTTTAACCAAAAGATCAAGAAATGTTTACGTATGAGGCAGAAATATCGTCATATTTCCTTACCGAGAGAGATTTTGCCTGCGAGTAGGCCATAACGAAAAAAATATTTCTGAGCAGGGTTTTCCGTCCAGAATTAGTCACCAGATCAGTAAATATTTAGCATTTTAGCAACAATTATACTAATTTTTAGCAACCAATTTGTAACTCTACTAAACTGTAATACTAAAATGTTCATCTCAGGCACAAATTGCGTATTCTTTCTAGCCGTTTAGCGCATATTTCGAATTTGTTTATAAAATTTTAAATTGTTGCAAAATATGTAATTCGCGGATTTTGGCAATGGGACATCGGGAGACTCTCCCCTCGTCACACCTGCAAAAAATGGTTAAAAATTTGCAAATATTGCATTTTTATTCTCTCCTCTAAATTTCCTTTAAACGTAATACAAAACTCCGCAATCCGATCGGTGCTATCAGCTTCAGTTCTCGAGAAATAAAATTATTTATTGGAACTTAGCATCTCATAATCAACCCATTTTTTCGCCTCATTGTATTCGCTCTCTGCGCACAAGTATACTGAAAACAGAGGTTTGCAATGTCTCGCTTACACGTTTAATACCGAGGACAGAGAAGATATCGCAGGCGGGGCCGGCGCGGGGGCAGGGCGGCGCGCGCGGCGCGGGGCGCGGGCGCGGGCGCGGGCGCGGCGCGGCGGCGGGCGCGCGGCCGGGGCGGCTGCGGGGCAGGGCCGCGGGGCGGGCGCGGCGGCGGGCGCGGCGGGCGGTGGCGCGGGGGCCGGGCGCGGGGGCGGGCGCGGGGCGGCGCTGGGCGGGCGCGGGGGCGGCGCGGGGGCGGGCGCGGCGGGCGCCGGGGCGGGCGCGGGGGCGGGCGCGGGGGCGGGGCGGGGCGGCGCGGGGCGGGCGCGGCGGGCGCGGGGGCGGGCGCGGGGGCGTCGCGGGGGCACGTGCGCGTTGGCGGCGGGCGGCGGGCGGGGGCGGGCGCGGGGCGGCGCGGGGGCGGGCGCGGCGTTTCGCGGGCGCCGGGGGCGAGGCGGGGGCGGGCGCGGCGGCGCGGCCGCAGGGGCGGCGACGGGCGGGCGCGGGGCGGCGCGGGGGGCCGGTGGCGCGGCGCGGGCGGGGGCGGGCGCGGGGGGCCGGGCGGGGCTGCGCGGGGCCTTCGCGGGCGGGGCGGGGGCGGGCGGCGCGCGGGGGCGCGGGGCCGGGCGCCCGGGGCGGGCGCGGGGCGCGGCGCGCGGGCCGTGGCGCGGGGCGGCGCGGGTGCGGGGCGGGCGCGGGGGGGCAGCTGGGGCGCGCGAGGGGCGGGGGGGCGCGGGCGCGGGCGCGGCGCGGGGGCGGTGGCCGGCGCGGGGCGGAGCGCGGGGGCGTTCCGGGGCGGGGGCGGGGGCAGGGGGCGTTCAGCGGGCGCGGGCTCGGCGCGGCAGCGGGGCAGGGGCCGGGCGCGGGGCGGGCCGGACGCGGGGAGGGCGGGCGCGGGGCGGCGGGCGCGGGCGCGGGCGGCGGGCGCGGGCGCGGGCGCGGGGCAGGGAAGGCGGGGGCGGTAGGCGCGGCGCGGAGGCGGCGCGGGGGCGGGGCGGGCGCGGGGCGGCGCCGGGGCGGGGGGGTGGAGGTGGATGAAGCCCCAGGAGCGTCTCCGCCCACTCTGTCAGCCGCCTGCGCCGCCGCCGCCGTTGCCATCTCTGCCACCATTGGCCCCGGCGCACCCGCGCCTCGGCGCCACCTGTGCAACAGTGGCGCTCTCACCTGCTCAGTGGACGTTGCTTGCACCTTACTTTCCTCCTCGCGTTTTGTATCGATTCTCCTTCATTATCTGTCTTCTCTTTCCTCATTGTCATTTCTTCTTTTCCTCAGTCTTCGTCGTTTTATTTCATCACCAGCGCTCTCCACTGTCCTCTTATACTTTTTCTTCAGTTTCTTCTGCTTATACGTCATTAATACTTAAGTTCAAAACCATTTTTAAACTTAGTGACATATATCGGACTTCCCACGGTAGGATTGGGATTTACTTTCATTTTAAGAACCATTTTCAATGCCATTGTTTTCTAATTTTATGATATGCTTAGAATAAATCCAACATCCGAAACGGACGATATCCAATTGTTAATTTTCTTTTCTGTAAAATGAATTTAAGCTCCTACTTAGGTTTTTCATGGTTTCACGGACGTACTACATGCATACTTCTACACGACGTCTCTCTTGACTATATTCACAAATGATGAACCAAAAGAAAACATGTTTCTAAATATATTTCATTGAGTTCGTAATAGTCAATTCCGCAATAGAAGCCAAATACGATATTGCACATCAGATACATCACGTCTTCCTTAATCTTTCAGCCAATCTGCAGAAAAGATAATAAAAATACCCAATGTCTTATGAAGCGTTTTGAAACAGACATTTGAAAATAGAATTTTGACAATCATGTTGAATGGATCATGTACAAAGGTTTACTGAATAAAATAATTTAAAAAGTTAGATTTGGAAAGGTTGATGAAGTTTCCCAGCGCCTCAGCAGCCGCTTTCCTCGCGCTGGCCCTCGCCGTAAACATAAATGTGTGCTCCGCTCAGGTTTCTCTTCCGCCTTCGACTCGTCCGCCTGCTCGTCTCCATCCGGGTGGTCGTCAGCAGCAGCAGCAAACGCCGGTCATCTACATTTCCGCAATCGCCTTCGTCTTTCCGACTCCGTCAGGTTATGTATGAGAGCGTTAATTATGCATACACGCCAATTTTTGTTTGAGTTGTTTACAGAGTACTAGTTGGACCTGAGCCAACATTTCCATTCTAAAATTCATAGCTTGAAAATTGAAAATACACCAGAACCGAAATTCGAACATTCTTACTATAGGATGGGGGGGGGGATTTAAAATCCATAATTAATACATGCAACTTCGTATTCATCACCAAGTATTTAATTTCGGAATATGATGAGAATGCTAGTATACGTTTCACAAAAAAGAAAGAACGTTACGCATGAAGGCTTCTAGACAAAGCAGGAAATCGTAACAAAGCAAATTAAATTTTGATGAGACAATGACGTTTCTTTTCATATTTGTGGCGTAAGAGTAATCAACAATGCCAAGAAAGACAATCACAAGTAAAATTCTACTTTTTCGCGAAAGATTTATTCAATTAGCAAACTGATACAGTATAATATTATAAATTGACTGAATAGGCATCAATCTTTATTGTTTCTTAACTTCTTACACGTTTTCGTGTTGTAATACACCAACGATATTATTGCTTACAAGCACTAGTACACAGCGATGTTATTGCTAACAAGGCGATATAGCGATCAGATATAATAATCTGAAGTTTTGATGACGGCAATTGGGAAAATGAGGAGGCACATTTACATGCCAGGCTGTAGACGAGTATGTAAAACAGATTACATATACATCTCTTTATGCAGCATACCATCGCAATTGTTGACAACTAGCTAGTAACCACAAATATGTCTGAATATTTCAGGGGGTGGAAACTATGTCAATTTGAGATAGCAAGACCCGCTAATCGAGGTTTGATAGTAAAACATGTAGCTACATAGTTGTTCCAGTATTATCGTGTTTGCACGTACGTTAGGTAATACGATTGAAAATAACGCCGAAAAATTCAAATTGCTAAAATATTTAAGACGAACGTAATAAATCTGACATTTTCATCAATAATTACTTAGAAAAATGCGCTATAATTGCACTCTAGTTCAATGCCAATCATCGATCAATCAATGCAATATATGGACTCACATGAAATGAAAATTTCCCAAGCAAGTTTCTCATTACATGTCTAGAAAATGAGCTTTTTATTACATCTTCAGGCTTTACAGCAGTATGTAAGTATTAAATTTCGAACAAGAAACGAAAGAACACAAATAATAATATGCCGAATAAACAATAAAAAAATATTGTACAAATTATCTACAGAAGCGGAAGGAGGAGAGCTCCTTCGACAACGGTAACTCCTACGACAAGGATGTAGTGGAAGTATAACTATCTCTTTATTATAAACACACAACAAACAAACGATAGCCAATGGTTTATTGAGAAAGCCAACGCCGTCCAATCTGGATATATTTGTGAAATTTTGGTGAAATCTCGGTTCTAGTGAAGTAAAGCCTTTCGTTCCCATCCAGACTCATAATACGAGAAGATTGTTATAGTGAATTCACCACATAGTTTAGAGTGAATTTAGAAAAGACAATACGCAAGTAAAGGATATTTCGCCTCAGTTCTACCAATTCATATAACATTATAACTAATTCATATAACAGATGTTACTTCTCGTGTAGACGTAAGCTTCCGCGCCTCGAGTTCATGGCTTCTTGGCAGTCCGGGTTTGGGACGCCGCGTCGTTGGCTGAACGGCCGAAGTTTCGCCTGTCATGTCACAGCCTTCCTCAGGGTAGTGACGAACGTTCACTTCGAAACATGGGACTCTCAGCCAATAACTCGGCGTCACCTGGAGAGCCAAGAAATGATGTTACTTCTCTCTACCGCAATTTTTACTGTTTGTTGGCTAATAAAACCAATCAAATAAAATCACTATGGGCCTAAAGGTCTCATTAGTTATTATAGAGGAGATTGACGAAACCATGTCACTTCAGCTCATGAATGTCAGTTCTGTCCAGTCTGAAGACTCAATGTACGCGGATTACAAGGTAATGAAAACCAAAGCATCATAAATCAAGGGGAAAGGTCTTTCAGAACAAAGGAAACTAATGTGTTAGGAAAAAGATACAGAAATGAATAAAGTACTCCCACAGTGAAAGAGGCATTGAAGACTACGGCATCCAGACTGCGCAATGTGAAAAAGTGTGAAGAGCACACAAAGATTCTGAAATATCAAATTCGCAGCCATATGATATTTTACTGTACTTCTGGTACCAATCAAACCAGTCACTGTGGAGTAACTACATTATATTTTGGGATTACAGGATGTAACTGCTATAGTGAACCAAAAATGTGAGTCCTTATAGTTCCATTGTGACACATCGAATCGACATATCTGGGAAATAACTGAAATCAAATTTAGATTGCCATGAATTGGCATTTGTACTTTCGCAATTCTGATTCCATTCAATTTCTCAATTTTGGAAGTCTCTCGTACTGAATGCTGCCTATGGCGCAGTGTCGTCCAGAGCATTATTCTACGAGTTGAATAAAAGCTCCGCTCACCTGGAGAACTAAGATCACTCTGTAGTAATGGAATTTCCACTGACCTCATCAGTCCGTTGTCAAGGAACATCTCCAACGCGCCAATCCCCTTTCCATATTTTCCTTTCCATATTTTCTTTCCCCTCTTCGTTTCCTTTACTTTCCTACGTCCTTTATTTCCCGATCCCATTTCCCAACCTTACTAATTTTCTTGGTAGTGTTCACAGAATTCCTCCATTAAAGAGTACGCGAATCTGTTCAAGAATCTCTGAGAGCGA
>BOPP01000086.1:382804-401362 GCA_017312745.1 Gryllus bimaculatus | reverse complement strand
TGAGAGCGACGCGCAATTGCGCATATTTCTAAGGAGCGAAGATGTGCAGAAGAGAAGGGAGAGGCGATGTTTTGCGCGGTGGATGGCAGGGAGGGAGAGGGGGAGGGAGGGCGAGGGAGGGGAGGAGGGGGGCCTGCAATCGCCGCCGCCGAGGGCGTACGCGCCGACGTACTGTAGGCCGGACGGCGCGCGCGGCTGGCTGAGCCAACAACGTAGATGACTCCTCCGACCGCGACCGAGACCGCGCCGCGCGTCACAGTGTCACACACTCCCATCTAGGAGGGACAAAAACTACCTTCGTAAGGCGCTGAACGCAGAGGTTGAGCCTGGAGGGGAAGTCCTCTTACAAAACAAGTTAAACAAACTTCACGAGGTAGTAAATTTTTGAAGCTTATTGTTAATCACTAATGTACACTAAATGCTTAATGGAATTTATATTCGCAAGTTTATTGAATCTGCAAATACCAAGTGATACAAATTAATTGAATTTTTAGTTCGAAGGTTAATTCATCCAATGGTTTTCTCCTGTTCCGCAGATATGGCAACTGACACCCAATGTAGTCCCAGAACAGCTAGTTGCGTGCCTACTGTGAATTATAAAAACTGAGGGGAATTAAAAGCAGAATTAAGCAAACGAACCAATATACTCGAGAAAAACGTAAATGTGTTATTAGATGATTTTAGAATCGTAAACAATATTGGTGTTACCCAAATTCATGATTACGACCTAAAGCTAATAGATATTTAGGATTTCCCCTCCAAGTGTTCTCTTCATGAACACTTTTAATATATATGTGTTGTGGTGGCGTTATCGTTGGCATTTGTCATGAACATAATTATAAACGTCATTGCAACAATTAGATATTTATTGCAAGAGCAGCCTTTCGATGCTAGCGCATCATCATCAGTTGTCTGACTGAATGAAGGTTATTAACCATCAGCAGACAACTGATGATGAGATGGCTGAGCCATCGAAAGCTGCTCTTGCAATAAATTACTAATTGTTGGCAATGACAACTTTTATGAGACCTATGTCTATTTTTTCTAGTTTAATTCAAATGCACTTGGCCTCCTAAGACATAAGAAATAACGGTTTATCACGCGTAATGTTTCTGTGTTCTGCAGTTTGGAAGGGGTCCCAACTACCACTTTCCAGTCACCATTTCTTTCTCCGCTGTCTGCATTGCGAAATGTCTGCCAATGAGGAGAAAAGTTCCAAGTAAGTAGTGAACTATTTCTGTCAGCGAATGTAACCGTGCTGATAAATATTTAGGTTTTGACGTAACACACACGCACAGAATATTACATGTTATCATGTGTAACACCTTTGTGACGCTACTAATAAATTACTTGATAGCTTAATGGGTGAATATAATCATGATCACGAATCCCAGTCACGTTACAACACTGATGCTAAAGATATAGAAAACAAAGTTACACGACATCATATTATAAACTGAAATAAGTAAAATATGTGCATGACAATCATAAAAGAAACCAAACTGCATAAGAATTCATTTGTTTACATAACGTCAAAAAACAGTGAAAATCTTATTTGCAAGCACATATAGGGAAAAGTGCTTATTTCTTGAGTTGATGATGAAATTTGGGTTTTGTATCTTTTGTTTTACTCTGAAGTAAAGATCTAAATAATTACCTTTGAAGGCACGAGTTTTGCAAACTAAACAAAAGAAAAACTAGTCAAAAAACTTTAATTGAGAGCTTTCAATGGCTAGTAATTATTTTACCACTTTGACGAAACACTTGAGGGTTTCCAGTTTATTTAATTCAATTTCTTGGGAGTAGTTTTTTTTCTCTTTACGTTGCCTAACGTTCATACTACTTTTATTGTTTTTCAATAGTTCTCCCATTTTTGATGCCTAATAATAGACCATATTTAAGTTGGGAAAGAAACGGCTAATTCTATTATTCATTAACTTCCTTGTCATCCCCTCCATTCCTTAAGTGACATTAGTGTCTCTTTTTGTCTCCTAGAGTCAGGTTGATGCGCCGGGAGGATACCCGGAGACAAAGCCAGTTTGGCAAAATTACTTTCTAGAATGCAATTGTTTTCGTGACACAACAATAAAAAAAGGCAGGCACACTGAATATCAATCTCTAAATGCTATTCAGATCACGCAAATCAGAGCGTCAAGTATATTTTAGTACCTGCTAATATTAATGAACGAAAATATTTCCTATTTTGCATGAAATCAATATGCCTTCAGGACATAATCTCGACGCATTGCCAGGACAAAAAAAAATTTAAATTGTGAATGTCTTAAATTTCAAGCCAAAAATTGAATAGTATAAGATTAAAAAAAAAACAATATTTTTAAATTAATTGTTTTAGTAGTATGGATTAGAAAGATCCCGGGCACTGTGGTTAGCTGGCGGGCTGGCTTTCGCCAGGTGACGTCACGCAGAATGCCTCAGCGGCGCGCAAGCCACCGGGCGCCAGAGCGCCGAGTCGCACGCACGCACCGCACGCACGCACGTGCGAATGGCGAGCCGTGCGTATTCGTAAGAACAACCAGCTGGGGGCGCGCGAGCCGCACTCGACAGAAGCGAAAAATTTTAAAAATGGAATGCCAGATACTGCAAATAGCGCCGGGGAACCGGTCGCGCAAAGGCGCGCGGCGGCCTTAAATATTCAATCAACTGACTGGCTGAGGCCAAAACGTAGAGGACTCCTCCGACCGGACCGGACCGCGCCGCGCGTCACAGTGTCACACGCTCCCATCTAGGAGGACAAAAACTACTTTCGTGGGCGCTGGAAGCGCAGATGGTTGGCCTGGAGGGGAAGTCCTCTTACAAACAAGTTAAACAAACTTCACGAGGTAGTAATTTTTGAGCTATTGTTTAATCACCTATGTACACTAAATGTTAATGGAATTTATATTCGCAAGTTTATTGAATCTGCAAATACCAGTGTACAATTAATGAATTTTTAGTTCGAAGGTAATTCATCAATGGTTTTCTCCTGTTCCGCAATTTGCAACTGACACCAATGTAGTCCCAGAACAGCTAGTTGTGCCTTATGTGAATTATAAAACTGAGGGGAATTATAAAGCAGAATTAAGCAACGAATCAATATACTTCGAGAAAACGTAAATGTTTTATTAAGATTGATTAGAATCGTAAACAATATTGGTGTTACCCAAATCATGATTACGACCTAACTATAGTATATTTAGGATTTCCCCTCCAAGTGTTCTCTTCATGAACACTTTTATTGAGTATATGTGTTGTGGTGCGTTATCGTTGGCATTTGTCATGAAATAATTATAAACGTCATTGCCAACAATAGTATTTATTGCAAGAGCAGCTTTCGATGTCTTAGCCATCATCATCAGTTGTCTGCTGAATGGAAGGTTATTAACCATTCAGCAGACAACTGATGATGAGATGGCTGAGCCATCGAAAGCTGCTCTTGCAATAAATACTATTGTTGGCAATGACAACTTTTATTGAGACCTATGTCTATTTTTTCTAGTTTTTCAAATGCACTTGGCTCCTAAGACATAAGAAATAACGTTTATCACCGTAATGTGTTCTGTGTTCTGCAGTTTGGGAAGGGGGTCCCAACTCCACTTCCCAGTCACCATTCTTCTCCGCTGTCTGCATTGCGAAATGTTGCCAATTTGAGGAGAAAAGTTCCAAGTAGTAGTGAACTATTTCTGTCAGCGAATAACGTGCTGATGAAATATTAGGTTTTGACGTAACACACACGCACAGAATTAGTTACATGTTATCATTGTAACACTTTGTGACGCTACTAATAAATTACTTGATAGCTTAATGGGTGAATATAATCATGATCACGATCAGTCACGTTACAACACTGATGCTAAGATATAGAAAACAAAGTTACACGACATCATATTATAAACTGAAATAGTAAATATGTGATGACAATCATAAAAGAAACAAACTGCATAAGAATTCATTTGTTTACATAACGTCAAAAACAGTGAAAATCTATTTGGAGCACTATAGGGAAAAGTGCATTATTTCTTGAGTTGTGATGGAAATTTGGGTTTGGTATCTTTTGTTGTACTCTGAAGGTTAAAAGATTAAATAATTACCTTTTGAATGCACGTAGTTTTGAAACTAACAAGAAGAAAACTAGTCAAAAACTTTAATTGAGAGCTTTCAATGGCTAGTAATTATTTACCACTTTGACGAACACTTGAGGGTTTCCAGTTTACTTAATTCAATTTTTGGAGTAGTTTTTTTTCTCTTTCGTTCCTAACGTTACATACTCTTTTATTGTTTTTCAATAGTTCTCCCATTTTGATGCCTAATAATATGACCATATTTAAGTTGAAAGAAACGGCTAATTCTATTTTCATTAACTTCCTTGTCATCCCCTCCATTCCTTGTGAACATTAGTGTCTCTTTTTGTCTCCTAGAGTCGGTGATGCGCGGGGAGGATACCCGGAGAACAAGCCTAGTTTGGCAAAATTCTTTCTAGATGCAATTGTTTCGTGACACAAAATAAAAAGCACGCACACGAATATCAACTCTAATTGCTATTTCAAGATCACGCAAATCAGAGCGTCAAGTATATTTTAGTACCTGCTATTTAATGAACGAAAATATTTCCTATTTTGCATGAAATCAATATGCCTTCAGGACATAATCTCGGACGCATGCCAGGCAAAAAATTTAAATTGTGAATGTCTATAAATTTCAAAGCAAAATTGAATAGTATAAGATTAAAAAAAAACAATATTTTTAAATTATTGTTTTAGTGTATGGATAAGAAGATCCGGGCACTGTGGGTTAGCTGGCGGGCTGGCTTCGCCGGTGACGTCACGCAGAATTGGCCTCAGCCGCGCGCCAAGCCCCGGCGCGAGCGGCCGAGTCGCACGCACGCACGCACGCACGCACGTGCGAATGGGCGAGCCGTGCTATGCGTAAGAACAACACTGGGGGCGCGCGAGCGCACTCGACAGAAGCGAAAATAAAATGGAATGCAGATACTGCAAATAGCGCCGGGGAGACCGGTCGCGCAAAGGGGCGCGGCGGCCATTAAATATTCATCGCGCTACGGGATCCTCCATATTGGCAGAAGAGGCCGCCGCCGCCGCCGCCGCCGGGTGGAATTCCAGTCGCTTTCGCAAGTGGGGTGCGCGGCGACGAGCAGTCTGGGCGCTGCGGCGGAGGCGCGGCGGAGGAGGGGCTGTCTGCGGCGTAGGCAGAAGTGGCCATCAGCCCAACAGAATAAAAAATTTTAAAATGCTTATTTTGTGAAATACAGGGAAATTGATTCACGGAATCTTTTACACAAACATACGGGATAATATGCAAATTTCACGTGTTTGTTAAAACATGTAGACTAATGTTTCAGATTTACTGCCATTAAAAATTTCAAATCCGAAACTCGCAGAGGAATCACACAATTATACATAAACCCGCAAGCGCACGTGCTGATGCACCGGATTATGTACGAGTTCGGGAACATGTCCGCTATTATGCCCTGCGTATGTCACATGAGATCATAAGGAGATGGGGTAGTTAATGCAAATTTCAAGAACAAAGCAAGGCGGTCGCAAAACGAGATCACGACGAAGAACGATATGTAATAAAAAAGATGGAAAATCACCCGAGATTATGGAAACGTGCCGCTGTGAACCCTGACGAGGTGAAAGAGTTTTACTGATAGTTTAGCTTTCACTAACGAATGACAAAATCAACAAGAAAGACAACAATAAAGAAAACAAGGAAAATATCTGTGGGTAGCAGTTAGTAATTTGGATTCGTCTGTCGCGGTTACATCTGTAGTGATGGCAACGGCTAAAGCAAACGACAAACACATGTAATGACGGAGAGTTTCTGAAGATGGATATAACATTATATTGCCTGATATTTCGATTCCATGGCATTACAAAGGTCCAACTATCATTCCAGCCGTTGGGAATAATTGATATCAAAGTTTTATTGACTCATTAAATCATCTCTTCACATTGATTGCAGCACGAGTACGTTATTCTTGTAGCAAGAAGACAGATAGACGCTTGTGACTCTAAAAACTTATTTTCTTCGATTTTGTCAGTTTGTTGTTTTGCGATTCCAAGGGGTCTGTTTCATAATATAAGCGCAGCTGACGTGCTTGAAAAAGAGATAATTGATTTATTTGAAGAACGATTACAGTCCTTTAGCTATAATTGATCACTAAAATGGAATTATAAGACTTAATTTAAGTGTCATTAGTTTGATATACACTCACAGATTAAAAACCGGAGGCATACAACTTGATCCCGCTCTCATGGATCCATAGCTGGAGGGTGGAAAAACATTTCAACGAGATCATTTACATTTAAAAGTAAAATTTACCCTATGAATATAAGTAAATGTAAAATAGTATAATTAGTAAGTAAAATAAAAAGTAATATAAAATAATAAAAAGTAAAATAAAATAGAGCCAGAAAACTACACACTAATTTTCACGAAGTCGTATGAAGAGACGTGTTACATCTGTTTTCCAGGTATTTGCGGAAGTGTACCGGTAATAAGAAGCTGTCAACAAATTTTGCAATTTACTTTTTGAATGTTGCTGAGTTGACGCTTTAGTCGCCCGGAAACATTCCAGTTGGAAGTAAAGGTCATAAGTTTTGGATTTTTCAGATATGAAGCGACCTCGTAGTTGTAGCCGGTTTCGCAAGTGCGGCAAGTGAGACGAGCAGTCTACGCGCTTCGACGTAGGCGGTTGCATCATGCGCTGCAGTGGCGGCGCAAGCCACATCAGCAAGGGCACATAGTTCGATTGCGAGAGTAAGCATCGAAGTCTTTAAAGACTCTTTTTCAAATAAAGATGTCTCACTGAATGGAGTACCGACTGCGTTGGCGTAGGCGATGACGGTTCGCAAACGTGACTAGGGAGTGCCGGAGAAGAATCCGTGGCGGCATATTTTCGAGCAAAATACTTGAGTCGTGGTAAGACCGCTGTATGCGTATATTCTGGGGAGCGGTTGCTTTGACTGGACGTTTCTGTATTTTTTATTCGATTGATATTTTATTAGAGAATAATTCGAAATAAATACGATCAATAGGTTATGGAATTGACGTGATCTTTTCTTCCGCATCAAACCTCCGCCTCGTAATCGCCCACACATACACAAAACCTCACTTGGTTGCACACAACCCCATGTCGAAAGACACGCCGGAGATCATATTTCAGTAGATGCGACCTGCTTGCGGTCTCCGTGCGGATTGTAGTAACGCCATCCTATGCTTCATTAATTGTTATTTCCGGCTACGGGCACTAGTCCCGTAAGTGTAGGGTCATTGTCGGCATGTAGCAGTCTTCCTCCCTGACTGGGACGTGAGATCCGGCGCCGAACTACACGGCGACGTATGGTTTTCACACTTCTCGTATCTCATAAGCGGGGGCGAGCCCTTGTTGTGACAAGTTCTTAAGTTCCGACTGGTCTTTGGCGTGCGGTGGTGTATTAAATGTAAGTGCGTGTATGGGGAGAGGAGGGGAATGGATGAGGAAGGAAAGAACGTACACTTTTTACTTTCCCGTTTACGTACATATATACGGAGTAATATACGTAGTATAGAGAAAGTTATGTAATGCTGCGGAAAATCAATTTCGAGATTTCAACGGAAATACCCGTTTTGGAGGCCCCTGGTACCGAAAAAGTGTTTCTTTTTAAAAGTCCGTGTGTTCGTCCGCCTGGAACATCACTAGCGCCTAAAGCATACTCGTACGTAATGTTTTTTTTTCCAAATTGAAGAAACCCCTGTCCATCTGGGTTGAGTCAAGGTTTTTAGATTTTGAAATACATTCTTTACAATTACAGGGTATTTTACATAAAGCCCCCCAGACATTTTCCATTTTTTTTTCCAAAACGACTCCAAACATTTTCGTTAAATTTCATATAGAATAGAGTAAAATACACTTATAAAAGTGGCATAGGCCTCATTTTCAGGATTTACTCTGAATTTTTGAAAATTTCAAACTTTTGCCGGCGTCTTCCTATTACAAAATTGAAGATAGATATTTTTTCTTCAAATAAAATTTGTTTCCATAGTGTGTTTTTTCATTAAAGTGATGTACATGTTTTGAATTGTTTTCGCGCAGTATTGCGAGCAATATATGCAATTTTTAAAAAATTACGCATTTTTTTCTGGAAAAGGCTGCAAATTTTTTCTTTTAATTCTTGGTAGAGATAGTGCTAAATGTACTCTATAAGATGACATAAACGCCATATTGCTTTATTCTTTTTTTTAAATTTTGACTTGTCTTTCACGCCATTAATAATCATTCTAGCAGCAATTGGTTACCATTATTGTATTTATGAGTACAAGTACTTCAAATAATGTCATATACAGTTACTCGAAAACCCAACCATTTTCTGTGAAAACTATTTCAAAATTCCTAATTTTGAGAAACGCTCAACAATCGTTTGTTCAAAAACGGCCGAAATTTTGTCTTCAAATGTTTCGAATCGATTGTGCTAATTGCACTCTTTGTCGCAAAGTTCAATTCGATGTATTTTTTGTTGTTCTTTTGTTAAAAAAATACATAAATGTAATGTAATTGTTTGTAATTTTTTGAAAGATCTCTCGTGTCATTAATATGTACATTCCCGGCAATTTGTAAACATGACATTTGTGAGTTATTGTGATTCAAATTACTTCAAGTGAAGTTTTTCGAAAACTCAAAAACTTTCTATGAAAAATAGCTTCAAATTTCGAATGTACAGTAGCACTTAACCATTTTCTTCTCCTTTGGGCGAGGTTTTTTAATATTCATAAAATAGTATTTCCGTTCTAGAATTAGGCAACCTGAAAACTAATTAAAAAAATTAAAACATGTACGGGCGGAGATAGATGGCAGCTGGCAAGAATATGAGGCACGTTCGTAAAACTAGCCGAGACCACGGAAAATAGATAAGTAACACGGGAATGTCTGTGCAATTCAGTAGCACTACTAGTTTAATATTGTATGATTTTCTTTTCAAAATCGGCACCAAAAATTCGGATTAAATTATGACCGCGGATAGTGCATAGGACGCTTAAGCGAGTGCTGAACGTCTCTTGTTCGTTAAAATTCTTTGATTATGCGTAAATTGAAAAATATTAAAGTATTTTGAGCGTCTTCTTAGAACTAGAATTGTGAAGATTCATTTTTCTTTAATGAAATGTTTTAATAAAAAACACATCTGCAAATAGATCGTGAAGAATTTTTAGAAAATATAAGTATTTTTTGTGAAATTAAGTGTCTAACATTGTCGCCCGCTTCGAACTTCCTGCACTTCCTGAAGTTAAAACGAATGGTGATTCCAAGCACTCGTGTGTTAGATTTTGAATATTATTTCATATTTCTTTGTACGTGTTTTACATTCGACCTTTCTTATACTTTACAAATTAATCTTTTAGATATTATTTAAAATCTATTTGATAATCCCTATTTTTTGTCCATGTTGTATTTGCATTCTCAAAGTATTGATGTATTTTCTTTCAAGCAATCCGCAAATCTTAATTATAGTTAGCCCAATTAGGTTTTCTCTCTCAAAAATGATTTAAATGTATGTTTTAAATATGAAAGAACAATTGCTTTCCTTCAGGGAACATCAGACTGGAATGCACCAATGACATTCCTCACCGCGAGACGGCTCCTGAAGTTCGGTGGATTATATATCTCTGTATAAATAGTATTAAATAACCACTACTAAGAGCGAGAAAATACCTGCTGTTTTAGCACCACTAGTTAAATACGCTATCCTAACCTCACCTTCTGATCAGTCAGAAAACAAAGCTGGTCTTATACGCATTATACCATCAATATTAAAACGATGACCAATTCGTCATTGTTTCTCGCCGTTTGAAGTTGGTTAATCTCAATTTGTAAGTGATATATCTCAATACGAATGTGACTAGTCTGAAAATGATTATGTTTGGATCCAATTGGATCGTGCTTCAACTGAAGTTGTAAAGGTATAGATGCATTTCCACATAAGTACAGTGACTGTCACTAACACCACAGAAATTAACATTTGTTTTGAAACATTGGGGTAACGGTAGCGGAACTCTCATACGGATACACACAAACATCCCTGCCTAGGGCGGCATTCGAATCCGCAAGCCTTCAAGCACCAGGCAGCTACAGATCTTCAGCCTGAGCGACCTCGTCTTTCCAGGCCAGCGCAAAACGAGATTGTTTTGCTTTTTCAGAGTGAAAGTTAATGAATCGTATTTACATTAAATTAAAAAGAAACAACTATCCATGTTTATCTGCCGCATTAGAAATAGGGTCATTAGCAATCATAGGGTTTTTCTGTGTGGATTCTTTCGCCAGTGAAACATTTAGAATCAATGTAATCCGTAATTTTGTTATCATATGCTATGATGAATGGAAGGGAAAGATATGTCAAAATCATTTACTCTCATACATCGGCGGTACAGGCTTTTATATATGTCATGCCCAATATAAAACACCCACTCACTGTCGTATGCGGAAATAAAAATAAATACAATTAACTGAACCTTAGAAATTTTGCAATCTTCTCACTCAGATCTTGCAACACATGACTCACACGTCTCGAACGCGTCACGTCATACACCATGACAGATAATTTTTATATTTTTATTTTTTTACTCACTCATTATCTGTAAGATCCATTCCCTCTTTAATCCTAGTGCACATACCATCGTTCTCTTCGATGACCGAGTTGTTCTTCCGTTGATAGTGCGTCATAAAAAAATTCAGAACAGCGTCCTTCTCAGAACCTCTGTTATTGTTTCCAGATATTATAGCTTCTGTTTCGGGCTAATAGATTTGATGCCGTCGTCAGAATAGTCAAATCGGGCACGTCGCAGCATCTCGAACACCAGAGCGTTTAGTACAACAGTACACAGAACACTGAAACAGTCTTCCAATTTATTTCTTTTTCTTATTATTGTTGTTAAACTTCGTAGTAAAGTAAAGTTTCGATGTCAGTAAACTGTTTAATGCGTGCCTGTGCCTGAAACGTAGAATAGTCAGTACGTGAAGTAAGATAAGGTAAAATTTAAACGGTAAACCTGGGAGATCACCGCATATAATCGAATAACTTTTACTAGCACGTGTGTCGCCGAGTAATGTTTGGTTTCATCGGTCCATTTCAATTGATGATCTAGTTGTATGGATGGATGAATGCTATTAATTTTTTATCTGTATCCAGTTTTCCCTCTTCTCATTTACAGGTGACATAATGGGAAATTCATTAATCGTTTTTGGTTTGATGATCACCACAATATTGTCAGAATAATCGTTTCTAAATTCAGAAGTGGCCTTTTCTCAGACTGTTCCAGGACACCATCGTGCACTCAAATTGTTGCGGAGTCACTTGTGTTTCGACGTTGAATTTTGAGATATAATTACATCTTATTAGTCTTTATTTGGAATAATAAAAAATTAACCCCATTGACAACAATATTCTCAAACCAACGTTCTGAATTTTGTAGAGAATACTTATATTGTTTTTCCTCTTGGGAGATAAGTATCTTCTTCGGTTTTGTGTCCAATAAAATGTCTCTGGACAGTCTTCCAGAGAGTGTCGCAACCACGCCACGGCGTCTGTGAGTGGCCTGGGGACTTCGAAGAACGCGGCTGCGCCAGTCATGGAAGCAGAACCTACTGCGACGGTAGCAGCGTACAGTACGACTGCAAGGGTAAAGATTTAACGGTTCTGTTTGCCTCAAATAAGGAATCCTGACTGAGTGGTTGTCTCGCCGCTTTCACAAGTGAGGCTCTTGGCGACGAGCAGTCTGCGAGAGTCGGCATTGGTTATTGCGTCGGCAGTGGCGTGGACGCAGGCGCACAGTGGGTACAAATCGTCAAACCTGGCGTAAACTGAGACGCTGAGAACTAAAATTTGGCAAGTAATTCAATTACACAAAGTTTATGGAATACACTTTCTAGTTAATCCAGAAGTGATCTGATACCTTTTTAGATGGCAGCAAGTAATAACACGTCGCATTAAATGTAATTTTTCTTTGAAAAGTCTTATGTTGTGGAAACTAATACTGCGTTTAATGAAAAACCAAGAAGAAGATAAAATATGACATTTGTTGTAAGTACGGGTACAGTGTGAGTCTCCAATACCTCATTAAAATACAGAAAACAACATCGCGTTTTATTTATTCAATGAGTGTGGGACAAACAAATATTTTGAATGAGAAGTTATAGTTTTAACAACGGTAGTGAATGAATGGAATTCTTTACAGGAAATAGGTTTCATGAAAAGGATTTATCCTAGTAAAGGATTCCATTTCTTAAAGAATTGAATATAACGAATGAAGGTTTAAAAAAATTCGAATTAATAGACATAACACATCTAAAAATATAGTCTAGAATCCAATTATCTCCTTATTTTCATTCTTCTTCTTGTATTATGCAATAATGTTAAGAAAAAATTTAATATATTCGAAAAGGAATTAATATTTGTCACGTTTCATACACCAAGTTTAACTCTGACAGTTGTGAATGACAGTATTGAATATTCTAACGTTAAAATGCCGATTAAATCTTATGTAAAAAATCGTTAAAATGTTGAGTATTTTTGGAACAAACCATTTCAAGTGTTTGACTAAATCAATACATAATAACTGATGCCGCGTTCAAACCTTGATGAAGTAAAAGAATAGGTAGTGCTATATTTAGAGCAAGAAATATTTTTTTATACGATACTGTCAAATAAGCCTGAAATATCTTTCAAATACATGAACGCTGAATGTGCTGATGATATTCACATTGTCTTAAAATGTTACATGTCAGTAGATACAATACAATTTATTCATTGTAATTTTTACGTAAGATTCGTATAAAGCAAGGAAATTTCCTTTAGCATAACTCGACGATAAAAATAATCATAAAAAACGACATTCCATCATGATGATGAATACGATAATTTGCAAACTGGAGGAGGCTGAAGAGGAGAAGGAACAGGATTAAAGAAGGTATAACGAATAAGAAAGAAGTTGGACAACGAGACAAAGTTTTAATACCCGTCCGCGCAAATATCATAAAAGAGAGCGTTACAAAAAAAAAATCATACCCTTACCCTGCAACAGACTCCACGTTTAAATGTTATGCCGCACGCTTGGTCGCGAAGTCGTTATTACGTTATCGCAATCGATCTGCGCTAAATATACACGCTATATTGCCTGAATCCCCCTCGCGCCGGCGAAGGATAACCGCTTTGCCCCGCGCGCCACAAGCAACGGCGTGCGCTGCGCCGCCGGAGTTGGCGCGCTGCCGCCGCCGCGCAACAGCCCGCTCGCCTACTCGCATGTCGCACGCCGCGCCGACACAACAGTGACAGAAGCACAAGGCGAGATGTTTGCAAATGAACGTGGAAAAGATGCCGTGATGGGTCCGAGCTATCCCGACCGACGGTCAATTTTATACTTCCAGTTGTCTCCGCAGTGTTCCTGACCGGAAGGTCCTAGAGTTTTACTCTCGGCGGCGAATTTTCAACACTGGTTAATTGCTAGGTCGAATTCAACTATTGGCTGTGAGATAACAACGGCCGGCTGCTTCGTTGCCCAGGCAATATAAGCCTGCCACTACTACACGGCCCACGGACAGCGTGCAATCATTTTCTTCCTTGTTCTTGCCCGTTCCTTTCTCCTCACACACATTTCCTTGCACAACATCACCACACACGTCGGGAGACTTGTCGAAAGTTTTAAGCTTACTGTTTGTCCCGGCGGGGGTTGTGCCCCGCTGGGGGCCATGAGGGCGAGGTTTCAGCTTCTGGAATGTGTATGAAATCAGGGTGTACAGAAAGTGGCGCAATCTGCTCAGTTCTGACGTTTCGGGCACCATCTCGCGACTTTCGTCAAGGTGAAATGAGATACCCAAACATACTGGGAATTCTGGTGACTACTAGTCACAGCTAAGGTCATTAGCCCCGAAAGTATAGTGCGTCCTGTTATCGCGGTGACTTTCCCCGCCGGCTGGCGAGATCCGGCACCGAATCTACGTCGGCTTGCGGGTATCTTCCCAATCTAGGTATCTCCCACCAGCGCTAGCCGTCAGGATCTGTAGCTAAACTTTTGGGGAGACATCGGGTCCTGGGTAATGTTTGTGATGTTTCAAACTCCAAAATGCGGCCTCCCTAAAAGCGTTTTTCGCTTAAAGAAGAACGCTTCACGCCGGTTACGCGTCCTTCGTGTAACGAGGATGTGTATATGCTGGGTTTGCACGACACAAAGGCGGTGCAACGGCGCAGTAAGACTCCATAACATCTGGACTGTTCGAGAGTAGACGCGTTCTGGACAATTTCGATCGTTTCGTTGTACGAGTTATATGTTGAAGATGATGGAGAGCCTATAGGACTGGTGCGAGTGACAAAAGTTGAACAGAGACATAAGAATAGAGTTCATAATTGAAAAGGCAAGCAAATAAATATCTAAAATAGAGTTATAAAACAAACGGCATCATAAAAATGTTCTCTTTCAAAAAAAGTTTTTTTTTCGGAACGATGGATGAAAACTGTACATATATGTGTTTTTGGATGTGAAAAGAATAGAATTACAGCGTAAACGTGTAGAAGAAATATTTTTATTGGGAAGGAATTAAACTGAAGACTTTAAATCTAATAGGTAAAACAACCCGTAATGATGAAAGTAGTAAACGCCCGTGCTTTCAAAATGCTCGTTTACTCTTTTGGTGTTATTAAATTGACTGAATCACACGTGGAAGAAATGGAGAGAGAGAGAGAGAGAGAAATGAACCCTTTGGGACTCCCGCCTCCAAAAGCAAGGAAACCTCTTGACCTACGTCAATCAGTGCTCCGCGCACTTAACACCTTCGATGCCGTGAAAACTCAGGTTATCTTTGTATCGCAAATCCTTTGCCCCCTCGCCAATCCTTTGGGACTAGCTGCAATCCTTCACCCAGAGCGCCGGTTCCCAGCAGATGTTCCCTCACCCCGGCCACCCACCGTCAACAGCAGATAAACAATGACAACCTATTCGAACGATCAGATTATGTAGGTCATCAAAGAGGGAACTGGGCCGTCCAACAGACATCCACAATCCCACAGAATATTCTAGAAATATCTAAAGAACCAATAACAGCACAGGGCGACACACACGTGACCAAAGGACACTCACACACAAGGGCTGGTAACACAGGGCAGAGATGAGAAAGGGGGATGCTGTCTGAAATCCACCGAGAAAGGATGTCTCTATTTTCCTCGAGCAAAGACACAATTCTTTGAAAAACGTCAAGATCTGCGAGTATTTGAAACGGCAACAAGAAGGCTACAAAGTTTTCGCTCCGCCGGATACCATCCTCTCTGGAACCGGTGTGAATTATTTAAAACTATTATCAAGGGAAATAACATCGTCAACGAAATTCATTCCGTTCTTCGAACGAAAGCCAGAACGTCCGAAAGGCTCTTGTCACACACTCCGACGCGAGTAGTGACTTATGACGACTCTACCAAGCGAGAAAAACACACACCATCATCGGTACGAGAGCGAGGGCCTTCAATCCAATCATCAGCGCGTGCCGCGGACTCAGGACTGATCCAGACGCGAGCCCGCGCCAGCCCTTCGACTTACGACGCCGCCACTCCTGTAGTGGCAGCACCTGGCGTGCGCGATTTGAGCGCGAGTCCAGGACGGCGACGAGCAATTCTCTACAGCGAGGGAACCCAAAAATTGTCACTGTAGTTCCCTGTCCATAATTAAGACTGTAACGCTAGTGGAAAAAGAAACAGATTGCGTAATTACGAAGTCACTAAATGTCCATGTAAAAAAGTAGTGTCATTATGAATAAATGTTTGCCAGCCATTCTGACGGACACCACTTAATTAATTTGAAGTGTTTTCTTAATTAATAAGGTTCTATAAAGAAATTGATTTTCCTTCGAATAAAATTATAAAAGTATAATAGAAATTTCAATTTCTTTCGATTGTCAGAAGTCTGGGCATAGCGTCAATCCTAAACTCAATATTATTCCGAATCTCAACCTCTCCCAACGTGAGATGACGCATCTGCTGAAAGATCGACAAAGACTGCATGGGTAACACTGGCCAAGACTTTACGAAACAAAATGCTGATATGGAAGGATTCACTGCTTAGCTGACGACGGGAATAGATTAACACCTTCCCTGAAACCGACGGATGTACTAGATATTCAAGGTAATTTAATCGCGACTAATGATTACAAGATTATCATAATAGGCGAGGAAACTAAAAATGATAACTCTGGTGTTTGCAGAGCAAGCAAGGAGACTATAGAGCACGTATTATCTGGAAGTTCTGTTCTGGCAATCAAGCAACCCCTGAGTCGTCACAATGTCGCAGCTGGCATAATCCACCAAGGTACAGCAAAGATAAATGGTCCTGGCAACAGGAAGGTGCCATTGTATCAGTACCAAGGGTCTTAACAACAGTCTCTATGAAAAAATGGACTTACAGGCTAAACTTAAAAGATAAAAATATAACATAGTAAGAGTATGAGTAATATTATTCGTGCCATTGATTATTTTTAATTAATAATTGTAATTATTATTATTATCATTATTAGGCGAAAAGAAAACTTTGTTACTGTTTTAATGCTCGTATTATGTTATATACGGACGGAGAAGTGTGAAAGGAATGCACGGAGCAAAAATTTATATGCAATAAGTGTTACGAAATATTAAATTAAGTTAAATAATATAGCGTGTTGATGCAACCCGCAACATGTTAAAACGCACTACTATAGTACAACGAACTACAGTATTACTATGCGTTACATGCGTAATATTTCACTCAATATTTGCAAATGTGTACGTGATAAGCATATTTTTAAATATATTAATAATTGTAATAACAATGTTTGCACGTCAGCAATAGTCGTTTTTACAAAAGTTCGTATCTTGTTATTTTTGCTCTTAACATAACGTTACGCATAAACAAAGCCTATTGGAGGCAGTGGTTTTGACTTCTCAACCGCCAACAGACTGCAGGTGACGAGATCAGTTTCCGTTGAACTTCTTAGACACGAGGGAGGGACGAGGAGCAAAGTGATCCTCCTGTTTTCATAGGTTTCCCAATGTCATAGGAATTGCAGGGAATTAAGGGAAACAACACACGCTAATGTCGTCCGGTCACCGGTCTCCAGTGATAAATCCCAAAAGAATAACATATATAATAATATAAAGCTTAAATGAAAATTATATTTTAAATTTTTTATACGTTAGTTAAAATAGTGGAATAAATTATTTCTGATTTTTTTAAACAGTCACTACGTTCCATAATTATATAGCAAATCTGCTAGTTTTAAGAAGTATTTATAACGGATGGATTCACTTCGTGAAAAAGGGAATATGAAATCCACCTTTGAAAATGCAGCTGTGTTTCAATGCAGTACTAGAACGAGAATAAGCCCTATCACGCTTGCCTCCCTTTAAAGAGTCTACAGAGTGAGGGGCAACGCTGGATCGCCGTGAGCAGGTAATCAGGTGAGTCGGGACAGCCACACGGATGGTGTGGTTACAATATACACACAGTAAAAGATCATCACAATCTTTGTGCAGACCTGTAAAGAAATAGACACACATCACGAGGGCCTGTTGTTCTATTTTCCATTACAACCCAACTGCGCCTGTGAGATTTTCTCTCTCTATTCTTGGAGCTCGGATGCTGAATGACCATGACTTTTTTCTCGTTTACAGAGCTTTCAACTTATGAATGCGAAGATAAGCCATTGAAGTGGGACACGTCTTACAATAACCTGCCCAAGATTTCATTCCTATAATGTTCTTATTCTAAGAACATATTCTCATACGCCTCTAAGTATTTTCACGGAACACAGGCACTTAAAAGTTGCCACATAAAAAGTATACTTTCTGTTTTTGTAATCACGTTTTATTTTTAAATAATGGGTTGAAAAATTATTCTTGCTCTAAATTGTGAAAGAAAATTTAATAGTACTAAAATATATTACTAAAGTGATAAGTCTTGTAACCGTAAATGTACCCATGATGCTATTTTTTACCATTTAGTTCAGAATGCGTACTCAAACACGACACATGTTAAGTATCTTTTAACATTTAATGTATCTTTTGCAGGGTTCGGCGAATGCTATTTTACTGTATTACGCATAGAAATCAATGGATTTTTTAGTTTTAAAATATTTCATTCTGTTTTATATTTCATACTATGCAATTTTGTTGTATCTATGAAAACGTCTAGATGAACGTTTTTATACATTTCTAGTTCACGTTAACAGAAATTATCTGAAAAATTGCGTAACATTGGAAATTAAACAAGTTGTTGGATGTGTTAAAAAGCTAAGAAAATTCCTTGTTTTGTGAAGATTTCTACAAATTTCTACTCTATATATTGGCAACACGCATTTCATATTTTATATTTAGGATTTTTCGTGTACTTACTCTATATTGAACGATTTTAGAAGTAAAGCCTTCTTGTTTGAACATGGGTCACTTCGCAAGGATCATGTGAGGTGACAGAATAAGTTGTTTATGATTTTAATCCCATATCATTTTCTAAAATAATAATTAATATCATTTTTGTCAATGATATATATATATATAT
>BOPP01000086.1:352609-366681 GCA_017312745.1 Gryllus bimaculatus | reverse complement strand
GCCGGCGTCGGGCCGGCGCCCGCCGACCGCGCTCAACAGGACAGTCCATTGACGCGAGCCGGGCCGCGAGGGCGAGACGTGCGTAAGTCGCCGCGCCCGCCGACCCATTCACCCAAAGCAACGGACGCATGTTTCATCGACAGAGCGAATTCGCGGGCGCGGCCAACGACCGGCGTCTAGGTGTGACTAACCTTTCAACTTTTCTTTAGGTCAGTGTTTCTAACGGGAGTCTGACACATTTGAACATAGCATTTTTGGGGAAGTGACGCGTGCCTCTCCAATGTCCTCCAGCGTCAAAAATACGCATTTGCTACATTAGCTTTAAAAATATCAAATATTTAAACTTTATCAGGTTACATGTTCTCCCTTGGATGTGTACATTAATATTTTTATTTGGAGGGAGGCCGAGAACGCAGTCTCGTTCTCTTGTCATACTCGCATTAAGCCACACAGAATCTTTGCATAGAAATAGTGAAAGGATCGTAAAATCAGTATTTAGATACATGGCAGACTTCAACAGTTCGTTTCGTTCAACTTGCCTTTACATCGAATTATAGAATCAGAGTCTGACCATTTCACCATGTAGACGACCAAGTTCCAAAAATATATTCAAATGTGCTACCTGTGTAGTGCTTACTTAATGGGTATTTAGAACCGCCCTTCACACATCATCGTGGTTATAAAACCCCGCATATGCGATAATGCCATTTACACAATCCATAGAAAAACTAATTTACCCTATATTCTTGGATTACAATATCTTTCATTCTAGAGTATTGACAAAAACCATTCGCCAGAAGATTACGATACCGGCTTGTGAAATTTCGATCAAAACTACACCATTTCCTGACTTTTGACGAAACGAACTCGCTAATTTTCTCTGCACCTTTGCCATACTCTACACGGCCTCGATGATGGCAAGCAACGTGGAATGAGCAAGTAAACGGTAATGGCGCTACTGAGTGATGAGCGTCTGTTAATGCAAATGCAATACTATTCTTAAAGGCGGTGATATAGAAAACAAAATCCTAAGCGAACACGACCAATCTTTGGTGTTGTTACGTTTAATATTATTGATGTTGAACGATTAGCAATAAAAAATGGCCAAAGATAGTGAAGACATAGGAATGGTGGAATTCGTCCGAATGAGACAATCATGGAAATTGCAGTTTATGCAAGGAAGGATGATTGACTGAAGAAAATTAGTAGCCCGCGTTCACTGATATGCGAGATGTACAGATTTAAAATCACACTGACGAGGGTGAAACAAATTTAAGGACAATATCTACGAGTCAAAGAAAGACGAAAAATGTAGAAATGGGCAGTGAGAAACACAGTACCCGGACGCTCTGTTAGATGACCAATTTATTAATTTCGTTGGGGGGGCGTGTTTTTTGGGTTTTGAGTAATTATATTTTTACCATATATGTAAATTATACGTGTAATGTTCGCTTGTGCGCTATGTAAATGGTCTACACTTATGATTTTTTATTAAACTAAAAATACTTACTTTTGATTATTTTTTATATTAAATAAGAGCTAAATTCATTACGGTTTGAAGTATAGAATTATTGGTTGTGTGTGTGTTGTGATGTTGTGTATGTGTGTGTATGTTTGTGTATGGTGTGTGTTATGTGTGTGATGTGTTATGTGTGTGTGGTGTGTGTGTGTGTGGTGTATGTAATCTAATCACATTTGGACCTTCGATTTAAAACGGTTTACGGTAAACGTCATCTTCAGAGTAACACATTAACCGTTTTGAACGATTTTTTTCTAAAATTGACATTCCCCTATCTATTGGTTAGACTAAAATCCTGCAAATATGAAACAGATACACTGCATTGTTTTGTGGGAATATTGTACAGCAAGCACTGAACATTTATACTTTCTCAAAACCCAACAATTGTAATTTTTTTTTTTTTGCGATAGAGAAAAAGGCCCAAAAAGAGGAGCATGACGACTTTCACTAAATTCTCTAAATGTTTCGAATATTGCAAAAGTGCTACTTCTTTCAGGTTCTACCTACATCTTCAACATTAAGAGTCAATATTTATTGTTTTTATGAAATCGTATTCAATGCTGGATCTTTTTTGTTAAAATGTTTTAATTTTTTTAAAGGTTTTCGAATAAATGAAAGTTTCTCGTAATTTTGCATGAACTATTTTAATTAGTTTTCTTCAAAACCGTCAATTTTTTCTCATGTGCTTGCCAATATAGCGCAAAGTAGCATATAAAAATGAGTCTGCAAGTATATTTCGGTTAACAAATCCGGAGGATTGATATTTCGTTCATGTTGTAATACTACTTGTATGAGAAAACGTAATCTAACCTAATCGGAACTAATTAAATTTTCAGTTGCACGACAACCTCTCCGCGGCACTGTCCAACACTTCATCTTATCCAAACCAAATCTCTGTTCTTTCAAACATAGCTCAGAAATCCGATTGGATAAAACAAGATGGCAAATTACAATATGTACTGCTAGTGAATAGAAATTAGAGCGGAAGCACAAAAGCATATTATCAAAAACTGCCGTGCACCACTGCACACGTTACCTACACACCCATCTTTCGTTCATATTGTTTCAGCCAATACCGAAGCTTGCACATATTCCTTCAATGAATATGAATTCGGCTGAGGTTCCTGTTCCGTCATTGCAGCCTGCGGCGCCGGCGCCGCGGGTGGGCGCTCTGCCAGCGCGCGTGGGCGAGCGCGCTGGGCGAAGCGTGTGGGGCGGGGAAGGGGGGCGCCACTGACGGCTCGTGAGCAGGGATTGCCACTTCCTGGGCAGCCCCAGCGCGCCTCCCCGCGCAGGGTGCCTGTGATGCGCCCAGTAGGCGGCCGCGCCCACCCCGCCGCCCACGCATGCTGTTTGCACTTTACTTACGACCGCCCCGGGAAAGGACGCCAAACTTCCGTCGTCTGCTCGAGGGGCCCGCCCCGCCCCGGAATGTTTTCGCGCGGGCCTCCACCCCGTGCCGCGACCCAGCCCGCTCCGCACCGCCCGCCCGCTCGCCCGCTCCGCCCGCCCCGCCCCGCCCCGCCCGCCCGCTCACGCCCGCCCCGCTTCGCACCGACACCGCTCGACCCGCACCGCCCCCGCCCGCTCCGCCCCGCCCCCGCCAGCGCTCCGCCCGCTCCGCCCGCTCCGCCCACTGCCGCCCCACTCCGCCCCGCTCCGCCCCGCTCGCCCCGCTCCGCCCGCTCCGCCGCTCGCCCGCTCGCCCCGCTCCCCCCGCCGCCCCGCTCCGCCCCGGCTCCCCCCGCTCCGCCCCGCTCCGCCCCGCTCCGCCCCGCCTCGCCCGCTCCGCCCCCTCCGCCCCGCTCCGCCCCGCTCCGCCCGCTCCGCCCCCTCGCCCGCTCCGCCCCGCTCGCCCCGCTCGTCCGCTCCGCCGCTCCGCCCCGCCCCCACTCGCCCCGCTCCGCCCCGCTCCGCCCGCTCCGCCCCGCTCCGCCCCCTCCGCCCGCTCGCCCCGCTCCGCCCCGCTCGCCCGCTCCCGCCCCGCTCCGCCCCGCTCCGCCCCGCCCCGCTCCGCCCGCTCCGCTCCGCCCCCGCTCCGCCCCGCTCCGCCGCTCCGCCCCGCTGCGCCCCGCTCCGCGCTCCGCCCGCTCGCCCGCTCCGCCCGCTCCGCCCTCGCCCGCTCCGCCCCGCCCCGTTCCGCTCTCTTGGGCTAGCGGCGCGCGCGGCGGCATCTGGGCGCTCCTACATGGCGAGCACGCGCTTCTGGAAGAGCGCTCTACGCGGCTTGCTGTGACAACAGAACGTTATCGTCAGAATACCTGAATGGGAATAGTGCACGAACTATTCGTAAAACTACTTAGTCGTGTAGTGGAAAACGAAGGCGATGTCCAACGTTCTTCCATGTAAGCAATTGAATGCTCGTCGTTGATTGAACTCAGTGTGATGAACCCGTGAGCGGAGTTGGGATTCCGAAGTTAGATTGCTTTACTCTATTCACACTTTCTCGGGACATTTCATTATTTCTTCCATGAAAGCCACTATTATGAATCCATCCGTTATAAAAAACTGATTGCATCTCCAACGTTGTCTCACATCGCTTAACCTTCACCATACACTCAAAAATTTAAATTACCGAACACATAAGCAACACCATTGTGTACCATTGTTAGCTGACAAAATCTCAGTGACTTCAAGATAACCTGGAAGATGGTCGACACTACATTCACGTAATCTTCGGCATCATTCAAAATAATTTACCTGAAAAATGCCACACGCAAAAATGAATTATATACATTTTACGTGTTGTAAAAAGCAATCAAATTCGCTGCGGCTTAATTGATGTATCTAACTGAGTATTTTATGCTGGTGCATCAAATGACACATCTGTGAATTTATATTACTTGTAACTAATGTAGATATGAGACAAGAATGATTGAATCATATATTCATATATTTCAAAGATAAACTGGATGTTAGACGTTTGACTCTCTAAAGCCAAGCCCTTCACATTAGAATAATGGTTTGGAATTTAACTTACCTCTGTTCAATACACTTAAGTTGTGCTTCTATAAAATATCAATTATATAATTCTTTTCACATTTGTAATTGTTGTTGCATTTTAAACTTTGAAAACATTATAAATCTAAAAATCTTTGAAGTTGTTAGCTAAAGGATTATCGTTGTTTTGTCAATAATTCCTTGATCTTTTCTAGAGCCTACGATTCTGTCAATTACAATTATTATTCAATGATTTCGTAAACTCATGAAACTTAAATCTAGAATTCAAATTGTTCGTTTTACACGTGTTTTATTTAGAAACAGAACTACAGCAATTGAGATTTTAGGAGTGGAATGTACTACATCTTGTTGAGTCTATTTATATCAAGGATGTTAATTTCAAGGATATTAGTCGATGTTAACATCGTCCATACATATTTTGTTCTGTATCTACACCAAAAAATATGTGTGGTGCGAATCCACACAGTTTTGCACAGAAGACTGTAAACAAATGAAAACAGTTTAACGTTTTCTACTAGTTTTGATGAAAGTATTTCGTCTGAGACTTATCCGCAAGTTTTTTATAGCATGTCACAACAGTAACACCGTTCCGAGCGTTTGAGTTTACGCACGTCGAAATTACAGGAGTGTGCATTGCGTGATATTGATGTTGATGATTAGTGATTATTGTCTAATGGGGAGGAGTGCTTTTGCAGCAAAACACAATCGCCAATAACCAAAATAGTAACACTCAATACTAAACTTAACTAATAGTCAAAACTACCTTCCCGGAAATTATCGCAAGGATGTCGACATGTGCAGAAATAATTTAGTTGTTGAAAAATTTCGTGGCTTGTTCATAAATTCTACGTCAGAAAACTTACACCAAGACAATAAATTGAACGCTTTTTTCTACAACAATGAAGCATGCGGTTTTGTTTTATTCAAGAAGTGTCTGATCAGTCAGCCACATTCACGAAAAGTTATTACCGAGTAAGGCAGACTTTAGAAACATTTAAATATTTGGTTTGGGCGCGTTAATGATATGCTTCATTGTTCCGTAAGTTGTATTGTGTTTTGTACGAGTGGTTCCTGTTGATTTAATGTGATTCGGTTACCGGCTTACACGTCGGCACTACACGAGATTTCCCTACCCAAGGTATCTCCCACCAGCGGCGCCCTTCCATCCGGAACAAGCGTTTAATCACTGACAGTCCTTAAACATGTGTGTACTGGAGTGTAGTAGTATGTAAGTAATATGAGGGATGATGAGACAGAACAAGAGAGGAAGTAAAAATCTCGCGCGTCCAGGCCGTTTCTTTAGAGTACTGCTCCCGGGCATTCGTAGGCTTCGGAAGCGACTTGACGTCACGCTAAAGCGTATGTCTCTTAACACGTGCGAAAGTATATCCCTACTTCATTTTTGTTTAAACTGTCACCAGAGGAAAGGTGATGTATGAGAAAATCGCGTCATGCCCGTACTTGAGTAAGGATGAGCTTTATGTAGTTTGTTACACTCAGATATATTAAATTTATCGTTAGATAATTTATTCATTTATTTATTTAAGAGAGCTTGGAAACACTCCATTTGTGCTAAGATTACTTTCGAGCTCTATTGAAAGTAGAAATTAACAAACCACATAACGTCACGATCAGGACGAAATTTATGATCACTAACATGGTGAATGAGACGCGCTAAACGAGAGAAAGATGAGAACATAATATAGAGTTGTTTTAATTTTTCACTCAAATTCTCACGATTGGCCAGGACGGTCGAAACAGAGATAAAAATACAAGAGTCGAAGGCGTAAATTGTTTGTTCTACTATATATCTCAAGACCCGATCAAACATGTTTTTACAAATATTTATTAACGGCTAGATGACATATTCAAATATATAATAAATATTTAATCAAATGAAAACTATTGTTTGAATTGTTATCGCGCAATATTCAAGAAATCTATATTTCGGATTAGAATCCTTGACAGTTTCGTAATGACAGAAACGTGATAAATCAATACTATTTTCGTTATTCGTATGTTTGTTGTGTATTTGTTATAATTTTGCTCTAAATATTCTTTCGATCTAGATACAACCAACGGCTTCAAATCCACACGCAACTGAAAATGGCTATTCATAATTTGTAAATTAGTTACGTCTAAGAGAATGAAAATTTCGTATTTCTAAAGTAATTTACTATAACACAAGTGACATACATTAGTATGTATTTATATTTAAATGTTGACAAGACATATCTTCTATTAGATCAATTGACGGACGTTACACCAAAATGTAGAATTAGTTAACCGAATAATCTTGAAATTGAATAAATGAGAAGCGTGCAAATATCACGCTCACAGTCTCAGAAATGGAAGTGAGTTGCCTTCCTTAAGAAGGCGCCGACAATGCACATTTGAAAACAACGAAAGAGCACAAACCAAGACGAATTCGCGGAAACGCGTGAAGAAGAGCGCCACACAAAGAGGGCAGGTGTGCCAGAAAGGCTTCTCTCAAGAGAAACGTAATAACTAATGTTTATCCACATTAACGGTTCCTTGCGTTTGTGTGTGAGAAGGCAGAAGTATAAAATCAATTTGTAATAATAGCGTATTAATAAATCTATTTTTTCCTTCTAACTCCCATATAAATTGATGTAGTGGGCATAGAGCTCTATTATTTAGTTTTTGTATGAAATATCAGGAATGCTTCTAATGTAAGTCTTGTTTTGGCGTTAGGAATAGTCAATGATTGATGCTAGGTTATAGTTGACGCTGAAGAATAGAGTTATATTGAATCAGAAGTTATTGATAGGTAGGCTATGTGGTTGATATAGGTGCGTTAGGCTTAGTTCTCTGTGGATTGTCTGATCATGAACCAGGAGCATTTTTTTTCTCTTCGGAGGAAATATTTCTTTGCCATCACTTGAATCGGTTTATATTTGTATTGCGAGCATGATACAAATTGAGCGCTCGAATAGAGCCATAATCTGTCCTTAATTTTGTTTTATATAACATATTGCATTGTTTAATGGAAAAGTTCCGCTTTGATGTGTAGTAAACGCTTTAATTGTATGTAAGTTGCTAGCTTTCCAGGGTAATATGAGCTATCCACTTTACTGGTGTCGAAAACCAGACAACATATTGATAACTTGTTTTGTGGATCCATGCGGATGTGTTATATTATATGAGAGGAGCGGGGGTGGAAAATGCCTGTTGAGAAGATTTGTAGCTGATTTAGTCGACGTTAACCTTTGATTTCCATTTACAATATTACCAGCTCTTCTATTTTATTTAAATTCTGATTGGCTTATATTTCCTAGGTCATGAATAGCTGACTTTAGATTGCTGTATCGTCAGCGAATTGTGCTGTGTGTGTGATGTAGTGGGTGGTCTGCTGTATAAAGATGACAAAGATAGCGATAGGTGATCCTTGAGCAAGTACTACTTTTATTTTTCGCGGACTGGAGATGTGGTTTCAGTTCACGTGAGCTTCTATCTGTAATAAGTTTTTAATATTATTAGGTATTGTGTTTCGTATTTGATGGAGTTCCCTGGTGTACCTCCCCGTCTCGTTCTCATTTTCCAATTCATCAAAACTGCAATTGGGACACTGCCTCTCACTTGCCAGTCGAGTTGAGCCGATCGCTCGAGGCCATAGTATATAGTAAACGTGGCACATCATAGCGCCCATCTTGCCTAAAGAAGCAGTTTCGTAGGAAAGGTTATTCTCGCGTCTGAAAATGTAAGAAAGTGAGGTGATGAGTGTTGGAAACTTGGCGACTGTGGCTGTACTTATGCCGCCACAATATCATGAAATCTCCTGTGTTTACCGGCGATTCGAACTCAATTGGTATGTAACACGTAGTTACACGCAGTTGCCCAACCCCTTGCGCCACCTGCAGTCATAGATGGAAGGAAGAGAGTTGAAAGGTGATGTACGTGTTAGGGAGCCCACCATGCCACAAAAACAGAAAGCGACATCGTGAGCCCAGGCGGAAGTCCAACAAGCGACACTTTTCGAGCCGACATCGCAAGGCACTCCGAGCCTTGCACGTTCCTGGCTGCCCTAATGGTTTCCTCTGACAGTTCAGGTTCATACGCACGAGCGTCGTCAATTAGACTGAATGCCAGAGAATTTAAATAGGATTCATACCTTTCTTATTATAAGAACTTTCCCCGCCTGTACGCAAGACTTCCACGCCTTATCCCAACAGTAAAGTTGACGTTCTCCCCATCAAGCTGTTCAGTTGATTAGTGTTCCTGAATATTTACAACTAATTACCAGTGAATTATTCTTTCTGCCAAGCGAATACTAGCTGTTCCCTTATTTCTACTCTGCGTTAAACTTAATTTGCTTTATTCGGATTTATCTTCATCCATTGATTTTTACGTCTATTCTTCAAGCATCGCAAGCCACGCCTGTATTTATACCCGATTCATATGTTTCGACTTTCTGTAAATTAAGGCCGTCTCCGAAAAAAAAGTCTTGATTCTTCGCCTATTCCTTGCTATGTCAATTTACATTAACAATATGTAAAGATCCAATACACTCCCTGAGGACCCCAGACGTTACACTAATTCTATCGACAGGATGTTTCCCTCCCCTTTACTCGTGTTTGTAGAAAATACCTTAATCTATAATAGTTTCACTCTCGAGTTTAGCCCTATTTGTCTAAATTTTTATAGTAGACTTATGGGGGAGAGATCAAAAAACTCGTAAGATTTATTTATGCGTCACATCGATATCTTCACCCGCAAGCTATAGCATCCTGATATCCTTCACAAAAAAGCTATTGTTTGGACTTTCGCACAATAACCCATTACTGACCCGCTGAACTACCACTGCCCCCCCCAATACCAATTTTCTCTATCGACACGTTTCTTAATGTGTTCAGATTAGAGCTCCATCATGATGACAGCAACTGATGTTAGTAACGGCGCATAATTTTTACTTCTGATTGGACCCTCTCATTAATTGGGAACTACAAATGCTTACTTTCCAATCTGGATACTTTGTCATATTTAATTATATTCAAAAAATTGACATAAGATATCACCGCCTCACTTCCGCTTTCAATACCTCTCCGAAATTGCCGTTTGAACCTGGTAACAAAGAACAATTTAAAAGGACTGTCGTAACATTCACTTATTTACGAATAACACGGTGCCAGTTCGAGAGATTATCTTATCTGTACCATAAGCAGCGAGCCAAGCGTCTCGGATGTGGAGTTACGTTAACTTCTATTACAAGGTCCTGTGATAGTCCATCTCAGGACATCTGGAGTTCTTGCAGCAGCCTTCTCGAGAAATATATGGTATGCACTACTATACAAAGTTAACTTATGCTTCAAAAAAGCTGTTTTAGATTTTCAGAAAAAATTCACGTTCCGGCGGTTCGCTGAAATACCGATTAAGGTTTTTCCAAGACGTACTGACGGAAGATTCGCGCGCGTTAAAAACAATCTATAACGCATTTCCCCCAACAATTTATACTCTGTGATCAAAATGTTTCTGAACTCAAGACCCTGCTGATTTTTAATAGGATCTTTTCATTTTGGCACTTAATATTTAACTTTCCAAAAATTTACTCAAAAATTACCAGTTTTTACGTTTTGCCCGAATTAAAAAAAGTGCCGCAATATGCATTCAAACGAATTTTCATTAAAAATCAACTAAACATCGAACAATTGAAAAGTCTCCATTTGACCTCAAACCTCTCCCACCCTATCCATTAGCTAATTCGTTTTCATTCAATAATATTCTTTTCTATTAAATTCCATCTAGTTTTGTTTTATTTTTTCAAAATCAGTGTTTCTGGATATTTTCAAAGCTATTAATGTCCATTATTTTACAAAATACGTCAACAAGTTTTCTCAAAAACGACTATTATTTCTTTTCTCATTCCGTTAAGACTCATCATCGCGCCGATTCAACAGCCAGGCTATTACGACCGCGTGGCACAAGACAGCCTGAAGAGGAGAGTGTTCAGTCGCAAAGACGGCCAATCCTCCAGGGTAGTTAACTCCGTCGACTAGAGCAAAATTATCCATCGAGTCTATATGGTGAAAGTTTACACGGTTAAGAGTGTATAACGTACCGTACAAATATACGAGAGAGTTTATGTTGTACATCACATATTTTTCCAATTATGAAAGTACACCTATTTTATCACACCAGTATTTATGTTTGAGCCAAATGCTTTACATACATATTACAAAACAAAGAAGGAAGAATTTTACTTGTCCTAATGGGCCGACGAAGTAATTCTCACTAGGAACAAAATGAATCTTTGGTCAAGATTACATTGGTTCTGTAGAGAAACTTCTCTTACACACAAGAAACAATCGAAGCCCTTCACCACCGGTAAATATTCTTTGGAAAAAGTGAATCCACCCTCCATTACTAGCCCGCCTGCTGCTCCGGCCCACGACGTCATAGACACTGTTTCTGATCTCTATCAAAAAGACTCTAAATGCACCTGGAACTTTTCGCCTGTTCGAATTTACGCCCTTGTTCTGTGGTCAATCACTATGAGAATCCTTTTTCGCTTTTAATTGTGTAATCCAAATCTTGTACGACCTCCGTTACCAAGTTACCTTCACGCATGAACGGTTGGGACACCAAGCTTTTGCTTCCGAAGTTTTTACGATTTCGGATTCGAGCAAAGCCGTGGAAAGCGCTGAGGCGGTCATTTCGGACAGGAGAAATTGTTGGGAAAAATGGCTCGTTGAATTTGGGCCCGTTTTGGAAAATTTTTTTTGGAAAATTCTCCTTTCTTCGGGCGGTAGCGGTCAGCAGGCGCCGGCGCCGCCATTCACCCAAAGCAACGACGTGTTTTTCTCCGACAGAGCCGAATTCGGGGGGCAGGGACACGACCCAGCGTCTAGGGGTGACTCACTTTCAACTTTCTTTAGGTCAGTGGTTTTCTAACGGGAGCTGAACAATTTGAATCGCATTTTGGGGGAAGTGCGGTGCCTCTCAATGTCTCCCAGGTAAAGAAATAAGCATTTTGCTACATTTAACCTTTAAATTCCAATATTTAGAATTTATCAGGTACACTGTTCTATTGAGTGTGTCATAATATTTTTATTTGGGAGGGGGGAGAAAAGCAGTTCGTTCTCTTGTCATAACTCGCATTAAGCCAACAGAATCTTGTAGAATATAGTGAAATTATGTAAATAAGTATTTAGATTACATGGAGACGTGTCAACAGTTCGTTTCGTTCAACTCGTTTAATGAATTTAGATCAGATTCTGAAATTTCACATGTAGACGACCAAGTTCAAAAATATATTCAAATTGTACTGTGTAGTGTTACTTAATGAGTATTTAGAACGCCTTCACAAATCACGTGGTTATAAACCGCATGCGATAATGCATTTACAAACCCATAGAAAACTAATTTATATATTCTTGGAAGTTACAGGTATCTTTCATTCTAGGACGTATTTGACCAAACATTGCCAGAAGATATTGCGATACTAGGCTTGTGAATTTCGATCAAACTACACATTTCCTGACTTTTGAGGAAACGAACTCGAGTAATTTTCTCTGTGGACCTTTGCCAGACTCTACACCGGCCTCGAATGATGGCAGCAAGTGAGAATGAGCACAGTAAACGGTAATGGGCGGCTCTGAGTGATGGAGCGTCTGTTAATGCAAATGCAATACTATTCTTAAACGAGAGAGAGTGATATAGAATAACAGAATATCATAAGGCGACACACGACCATCTTTGGTGTTGTAGCCGTTTAGATATTATTGATTGTTGAACGATAGTGGCCAAAAATAGTTGAAGGAACTAGAATGTTGGAGTTCGTCCGATGAAGACAATCAATGGAAGATTTGCAGTTTATGCAAGGAGATGTTGACTGGAAGAAAGTAGTAGCCCGCGTATCACTGAATATAGCGGGATGTACAGATTATAAAAATCACTGACGAGGGGTCGAAACAAATTTTAAGGACAATTCTGACGGTAGTCAAAGAGAAGACGAAAAATGTAAGAAATGGGGCAGGTGAGAAAACACACGTACCACGGACGCCCTGTTAGTCGACCAATTTAATAATTTCGTTTCGTCGTTTTTTCTGCAAAGGTCTTTCCAAGAAGTATGGCCTTATAATATTTTACACTTATGTAAACTTTTACACTTGTAATGTTTACACTTGTGGCTTGTAAATGGTTACACTTATGTTTTTTATTTAAACTAAAAAAAATACTACATTTTGATTATTTTTTATATAAAAATAAGAGCTAAATCATTAGGTTGAAGTATAGAATATTGATGTGTGTGTGTGTATGTGTGTGTGTGTGTATGTGTGTGTGTGTATGTGTGTGTGTGTGTGTGTGTGTGTGTGTGTGTGTGTGTGTAATCTGAATCCACATTTTGGACCTTCGATTTAAAAACGGTTTACGGTAAAACGTCATCTGTCAGAGTTAACACATTAACCGTTTTGACGATTTTTTTCTAAAATTGACATTCCCCTATCTATCTGGTAGAACTAAAAATCCTGCAAATATGAAACAGATACACTGATTGTTTTTGTGGGAATATTTTACAGCAAGCGTGAACATTTTCATACTTTTCTCAAGAACCCAACATTTTTTTTTTTTTTGCGGATAGAGAAAAGGGCACCAAAAGAGGAGCATGACTGACTTTCACTAAATTCTCTAAATGTTCGAATATTGCAAAAGTGCTACTTCTTTCAGCGTCTACCTACAATTTCAACATTAAACATCAATATTTATTGTTTAATGAAATCTGTTTTCAATGCTGGATCTTTAAATGTTCTTATAAGTTTCGAAAATATGAAGAGTTTTCTCGTAATTTTGCATGAAATATTTTTAATTAGTTTTTCTCAAAAACCGGTCCAATTTTTTCTCTTTGTTGCAAATATAGCGAAGTACGCATATAAAAATGGTGCAAGTATCATGTTCGGTTAACAAAATCTCGGAAATTGATATTTCGTTCATGTTGTAATACATACTTGTATGAGAAACGTAATCTAACCTAATCGGACTAATTAAATTTTCGTGCACGACAACCTTCTCCGGGCACTTGTCCAACACCTTCATCTTATCAAAACAAATCTCTGTTACTTCAAACATAGCTCAGAAAATCCGATTGAATAAAACAAGATTCAAATTAAATGATGTACTGATAGTGAATAGAAAATTACAAGCGGAGCACAAAAGCATTTATTTCAAGAACTGCCGTGCACACTGCACACGTTACCCTACACACCCATCTTTCGTTCATTGGTTCAGCAATACCCGAAGCTTCGCACATTTCCTTCATGAATATGAATTCGGATGAGGTCCGGTTTCCGCCAATTGCAGCCTGCGGCGCCGACGCCGGCGGTGGCGCTCTGCCAGCGCGCGTGGAGCGGGGCGTGGGGCGGAGCGGGTAGACGGGGAGGGGAGCGCCCTACCTGACGGCTCGTTAGGCAGTTGATTGCCCACTTCCTGGGCAGCCCCCAGCGCGCTCCCCGCGAGGCGGTGCCTGTGATGCGCCGCAGGTAGGGCGGCCGCGCCACCCCGCCGCCCACGGCATGCGTTTGCACTTTACTTTACGACCGCCCCGAAAGCGACCGCCAAACTTCCTGTCGTCTTCTCG
>BOPP01000086.1:261397-351967 GCA_017312745.1 Gryllus bimaculatus | reverse complement strand
GGCTAGGCCGGCGCGCAGCGGCGGGCGATCTGGGCCGCTCCTACATGGGGAGCACGCGCTTCGTGGAGAGCAGCCCTACGCGGCTGCTGTGACAACAGAACGTTATCGTCAGAATACCTGATGGGAATAGTTGACGAACGATTCGGATAAAAACTACTTAGTCGTTTGTAAGACGAAGGGCGATGTCCAACGTTCTTCCATGTAAGCAATGAATTGCTCGGCTCGGTGATGAACTCGAGCTGGTGATGAAGTGAGCGGAGTTGGGATTCCGAAGTTAGATTGTTACTCTATTCACACTTCTCTGGACATTTCATTATTTCTTCCATGAAAGCCACTATTATGATCCATCCTTTATAAAAACTGTTGCATTTCAGACGTTGTCTCACATCGCTTAGACCTTCACAGATACACTCTAAAAATTTAAATTACCGGAAACATACAGCAACACCATTGTGTACATTGTAATGTAAAAAATCTCGTGACTTCCAAGATAACCTGAAGTGGTCGACACTACATTCACGTAATCTTCGAGCAATCATTCAAAATAATTACACTGAAAAATGCACACGCAAAAGTGAACTATATACATTTACAGTGTTGTAAAACAATCAATTCGCTGGTTAACTGAAGTAGTCGTAACTGAGTATTTTAGTGCTGGTGCATCAAATGACACATCTGTGAAGATTTATATTTTACTTTGTAACAAGTAATGTAGATATGAGACAAGGAATGATTGAAATCTATATCATATATTTCAAAGAATAAACTGGATGTAGCGTTGGACTCTCTAAAGCCAAGCCCTTCAATTATAATAATGGTTTGAATTTAAATACTCTGTCAATACACTTAAGTTGTGCTTTATTAAAATATTCAATTACATAAATTCTTTTCAACATTTGTAATTGTTGTTGCATTTTAAAACTTTGAAAACATTATAAGTATCTAAAAATCTTTGAAGTTGTTGCTAAAGGATTATCGTTGTTTTGTAATAATTCTTGGCATCTTCTTCTAGAGCTACGTTCTGTCAATTAACAATTATTATCAAAATATTTCGTAACTCATGAAAACTTAAATCTGAATTCAAAATTGTTCGTTTACACGTGTTTTATTTAGAACAGAACTGACAGGCCAATTGAGATTTTTAAGGTGATGATACTACGATCTCATGTTGAAGTTACTTATATCAAGGATGTTAATTTCAAGGATATTAAGTCCGATTTACATCGTCCATACATATTTTGGTTCTGTAATCTACACAAAAATGATGTGTGGTGCGACACCACACAGTTTCTGCACAGAAAGTGTATAAACAAATGAAAACAGTTTACACGTATTCTACGTGTTTTGATGAAAGTATTTCGTCTGAGACGTTAGTTCCGCAAAGTTTTTTATAGCATGGCACAACAGTAACAGCCGTTCCCGAGCGTTTGAGTTTACGCCACGTTCGAAATATACAGGAGTGTGATTGCGTGATATTGATGTTGTGTAATTAGTGATTATTGGTCTAGATGGGGGAGGAGTGCTTTTGGCAGCAAAACACAATCGCCAATAACCAAAATATTAAACACTAATACTAAAACTAACTAATATCAAACACCTACCTTCCCGAAATAATTCGCAAAGGATGTCGACATGGTGGCATAAATAATTTAGTTGTTGGAAAATTTCAGTGGCGTTGTCATAAAATTGTACGTCAGAAAACTTACATCCAGAGACAATAATTGAACGATTTTTTTACAACAAATGAAGCATGCGTTTTTGTTTTCATTCAAGAAGTGTCTAATCAGGTCAGCCACATTCACGAAAAGTATACCGAGTAAAGCAGACTTTAGAACGATTAAATATTTGGTTTCTGGGCGCGTCAACTGATATGATCATTAGTTCCGTAAGTGTAGTATGTGTTTTTTACGACGTGTCTCCTGTTGATTAATATGATTCGGTACCGGCTTACACGTCGGCCTACACGGGGATTTCCCTAACCAGGTATCTCCCACCAGCGGGGCGCCGCTTCATCCGGGACAAGCACTAAGCACCTGACTAGTCCCTTAACATGTGTGGTACTGTAGTGTATGTAAGTGTAAGTAAGTAAGGAGGAGGATGAGGACAGGACAAGGAAGAGGAAGGAAAATTCTCGCGCGTTCAGTGCCCCGTTTCTTAGAGTACTGCTCCGGCATTCGTGAGGCTTCGGAAGCGATTGACGTCACGCTAAAGTGTAGTTGCTTAACACGTGCGAAAGTATATCCCTACTTCATTTTTTGCTTAAACTGTCACCAAAGGAAAAGTGAGGTATGAGAAAATCGCGTCATGCGTACTGAGTAAGGAAGAGCTTTATGTAATTTTGTTACATTAGTATATGAAGTAATCGTTGGTATTTATTCATTTATTTATTTAATAGGAAACTCTCCATTTGCTAAGATTATTGAGATCTATGAGTGATAATCTAACAACAAAATAACGGTACGATGAGATGAATTATGATCCAATAATGGTGAAATGAGACGCGCTAAAACCGAGAGAATGATGAGAAGATCTATAGAGTTGTTTTTTTTTTTCACTACAAATTCCTCACGAGTTGGCCGGGGTCGAACCAGGGTACAAGAGTCCGAAGGCGTATGTGTTGTTCTTACTGATATATCTAGACCAGGATCAAAATGTTTTACACTATTTATTAGTGGCTAGTTGCATATTCAAATATATAATAAATATTTATCATGAAAACTAGTTTGAAGTGTTATGCGAATATTCAGAAATCTACTATTTACGGATGTAAGAATCCCTTGCGTTGGTAATGACAGAACGTGAATAAAATAATACTATTTTCGTTATTCGCATTTGTTTGTTTGTGTGATTTGTTTATTTTGCTCTAAATATTCTTTCGATCTAGATACCCACACTGTTCAATCCACACGCAACTGAAATGGCTATTTAATTTTGTAATTTGTTACGGTCTTAAGAGATAAATTTCGTTTTCTCAAGTATTACTAACAAGTGCATAATTAGTTGTATTTTTTTATGTTGACATAACATTTTCATATTATAATGACGACGTACAAAATGTAAGATTAGTTACGAATATCTTGAAAAATTGTAAATGAGAAGCGTGCAAATATCACGCTCAGACTCAGAAATGGAAGTGGATTGGCCTTCCTTAAGAAAGGTCCGCCGAAGTGGCATTGAACAACGAAAGAGGCACACCAAGGACGAATTCGCGGAAACGCGTGGAGGAAGAGGCCACACAAAAGAGGGCAGAGTGTGCAGAAAGGTTCTCTCCAAGAGAAAACGTAATAACTAATGGTTATCCAATTATCGGTGTCCTTGCGGTTTGTGTTGTAGAAGGCAGAGTAATAAATCAATTTGTAATAATGGTATTAATAAATCTATTTTTTCCTTCTAACTCCTATTAAGATTTATTCGTGTTTGTATTGGACATATTTTTGATCCGATCGCCTTGTAGCTTTTCGGCACCTCCACGACCCGCCCATACCGACATTTCTGCTGCATAACTGTTTCTATACAGTTAGAGAATATATCGAGCTCAAAAAGGAAGATAAGTAAAGTATAATGGACTTTTTTTATTATAAAAGACTACATATGCCTGTAACAAGTATTTTGCCTCAGGTCAATGACCCACACTACGATCAGATGTTTCGTCCAGTTTCCCTCATCCTTTTGGCGAACGCCGAGATGGCTTCTTGTTTTTCTTCCGAACATAGATGCTACTTTACTACCCGAGCACATTTTCTAGAGTTCAGTGGGAAAGACTTATTCAAATTAACGCTCTCCACATTCTCACAGCAGTAAATCGATTCCTTTAGAGAGGGCACGACGAGGGATAATAGCCGAAATATGTAGCTGATTTGCTTCTTAATTCTTTTTATTTCACGGGAGCGAATATTTTATCAATTGTTGCCATCAATGCTCATTCCCCGATGTATTCAGAATTCAACTTGGATATGGGTAAGGGTAGAGGTCACAGAATTTAAGAAAACGTGTACAGTATAAACTTCTGCTCGTAGTACCTCACACACAATATTTAATTTTTTTCACGTTAAACAAATAATAAAATAAAATCTGCGCCCGAGGATCCTGTTTTTTTTAAAAAAATTATTTGATTTTGTTGATGTTTGCATAGCTCAGCATTATTTACTTTTTTATATGTATTTTCTTGAATCATAACAATTTATATAGTAACTTAACATTTAATTATACCAACTTTAAATTGATGTAGTGGGCTCATAGAGCTCTACTATTTTAGTTTTTGTATGGAATATTCAGGAATGCTACTAATGGAAATCTGTTTTTGGGTTGGGAAATAGTTGATTGATGCTAGGTTATAGTGGACGGCTGAAGATATTGAGTTTATATTTGAATAGAAGTTATTAGATAGGTGGGCTATGTGGTAGGATGTAGGTGGTAGGCTTAGTTCTCTGTGGAGTTGTCTGTTTGATATGAACCAGGGAGCATTTTTTCTCTTCGGAGGAATTTCTTTTGCATTTACTTGAAATCGGTTTATATTTGTTTGCGAGGCATTGATACAAATTGAGCGCGCGTAGAGCATAATCTGTCTAATTATTGTTTTATATAAGGCTATTGCAGTGTTTAATGAAAGTATCCTTTTGATGTGTAGTAAACGCTTTAATTGTATTAGTTGTAGCTTTTCGGTTATATGAGCTTTCCAATTTAACCTGGTGTCGAAAAACAGACCGACATATTTGATAACTTGGTTTTGAGGAATCCATGGGATTGTGTTATTATTTATATGAAGAGGGGCGGGGGTGGAAAATGGCCTGAGTGAGAAGATTCTTGTTGCTGATTTGTTCGGGTTAAACTTTATTTTCCATTTAATAGACCAGTCTTCTATTTTATTTAAATTCTGTTGTATTTTATTTCTAGTGAGGTTCATTGAATAGCTGGACTTATAGATTGCAGTATCGTCAGCGAATTGTGCTGTGTGTATGTGTCTGATGTAGTGGGTATGTCTGCTGTATAAAGATTGGGAAGAGTAGGTAATAAGCGTGATCCTTGAGGCAGTCCTAATTTTATTTTTCGCGGAGTGGAGATGTGGTTTTCAAGTGTCACAGTGAGTGTTCTATCTGTAATGAAGTTTTTAATATTTATTAGGTATTTGTGTGTTCGTATTGATGGAGGTTCCCTGGTGTACCACCCCGTTTCGTTCTCATTTTCCATTCATCTAAAACTGCAATGGGACACTGCCTCTCATTGGCTGTCGGAGGTGGCCCGATCGCTCGACGCCATAGGTATAAGTAACGTGGCACATCATAGGCCCATCTTGCGTAAAGAAAGCCAGTTCGAGGAAAGGTATCTCGGTCTGAAATGGTAAGAAAGTGGGTTTGGAGTGTGAAACGTGGCGACTGTGACTGTCTTATCGTGCTACAATACATGAAATCTCTGTGTTACCCGGGATTCGAACTCAATTTTTATGTAACACGTAGTTACACGCAGTTGCCCCACGCCCCTGCGCCACCTAGCGGGTATAGATTGGAAGGAATAGAGTTGAAAGGTGATGTACGATAGTTAGGAGAGCCCCACCATGCCACAAAACAGAAGCGAACATCCGTAGCTCAGGCGGAATTCCAACAAGCGACACTTCGAGCCGACATCGCCAAGGCACTCCAGCCTTGACGTTCCTGGCTGCCTAAAGGTTTCCTCTGAAGTTAGGTCATACGACGAGCGTCGGTCAATTAGAACTGAATGCAGAGAATTTAGAATAGGATTCATCCTTCTGATATTATAAGACTTCCCCGCTGTAAAGACTTCCACGCCTTCCCAACAGTAAAGTTGACGTTCTCCCCCCATCCAAGCTGTTCATTGATTATCACCTCCTGATATTTACAACTAATTACCTGTGAAATTATCTTTTCTCCAAGCGAATACTTAGCTGTTCCCTTATTTCTACTATGCGTAAACTTATTTTGCATTTATTCGGATTTATCTTCATTCCATTGATTTTCGTCTATTCTTCCAAGCATCGCAAGCCACGCTGTAATTTATCCCGATTCGATATGTTTTCGATCTTTCTGTAAATTAGGCCGTCGTCCACAAAAAGGTTGATTCTTGCGCCTATTCCCTCTGCTATGTCATTTACATAAACCAAATATAGTAAAGATCCAAGTACACTCCCCTGCGGAACCCCAGACGTTACACTAATTCTATCCGACAGGATGTTTCCCTCCCTTACTCGGTGGTTTTTAGAAAATCCTTAATCTATAGTTTCACTCTGGAGTTTAGCCCTATTTTGTCTAATTTTTTAAGTAGACTTATGGGGGATAAGATCAAAAACCTTCGTAAAGTCTTTTTATCGTCACATCGATTCTATCACCCGCAGCTAGTGCATCCGTGATGACCTCACAAAAAGCTATTGTTTGACTTTCGCACAAATAACCCATTCTGAACCCCTGAACTACCACTGCCCCCCCCCAATAGCCAATTTTCTCTACTCGACACGTTTCTAATGTGTTCCAGATTAGGTGCTCCATCTGATGACAGCCAACTGATGTTAAGCTAACAGGCCGATAATTTTTAACTTCTAATTGAGACCCACTCTCATAATTGGGAACTACAAATGCTTCTTTCCAATCCTGAGAAATACTTGAATTATTTAATTTAATATCAAAAAATTGTAACATAAGATATCACGGTCTCACTTCCCGCTTTAAATACCTCTCCCGAAATGCCGTTTTAACAGTGGTAACAAACAATTAAAAGCGACTGGTGAACATCACTTATTACGAAATAACAGGTGCCAGTTCGAGAGATTATCTTATCTGTACCATAAGCAGCGAGCCAAGCGTCTCGGTGTGGAGTCGTAAACTTTATTACAGTGTCCTGTGATAGTCCATCTCAGACGATCTGGATTCTCGCAGCAGTTCTCGGAATATATGGTTTCACATAGTATAGACAAAGTTAACTTATGCTTCAAAAAAGCTGTTTAGATTTTCAGGAAAAATTCACGTTTCCGGGGTTCGCTGATACTGATAAAGGTTTGTTCCAAGACGTACCTGTAAACGAAATTCTGGCGCTTAAACAATTATAACGATTTCCCCCCAAAATTGATACTCTGTGATCAAAATGTTCGAACTCAAGACCCTGTGAATTTAATAGGATCTTTTAATTTTGGGGCACTTAATATTTAACTTTCAAAATTTTCTCAAAAATATACCAATTTTTAACAGTTTTGCTCGAATAAAAAAAGTCCGCTAATATTGCATTCAACGAATTTTCATTAAAATCACTAAACATCGAAAATTGAAAAAGTTCCATTTGCCCTCAAACCTCTCCCACGCCTTCATTGCTAATTCGTTTTTCGATTCAATTTATTCTTTACTATTAAATTCCATTTAGTTTTTTTTTTTCAAAATAGTGGTTTCTGAGAAATTTTCAAAGCTATTATGTCCATTATTTTACAAATACAGCCTGAAGAGAGGTGTTCAGTCGCAGAGGCCATCCTCCAGGGGGTAGTAATCCGTCGCTAGAGGCAAAAGAATATTCCATCGAGGTCAAATATGTGAAAAGTTTACACGGGTTAAGAAGTGTGATATTACGTAACCGTTACAAATAATACGAGAGAGTTTGATGTTGTACCATCACATATTTTCCCAATTATGAAAGTACCCATTTTATCACACAGTATTGTATTTTGAGCCAAATGACTTTAATACATATTTAAAAACAAAGAGAATTTTACTTCCTAATGGGGCACGACGAAGTAATTCTCACTAGGGAACAAATATGGAAGTCTTGTCAACTATATACATTGGTTCTGTAGAGAAACTTCTCTACACAACAAGAAACAAATCAAGCCCTTCACACCGGTTAATATTCTTGGGAAAAGAAAAGTGATCCACCCTCCATTACTGCCCCCTGCCTGCTCCCCGGCCCACGCTTCATGGACCACCTGTTTCTGATCTCTATCAAAAGACTCGAAGTGGCAGCCTGGGACTTTTCGCATGGTCGAATTACGCCCATTGTTGCTTGTGGTCAGCTCCACTATGAGATCCTTTTCGCTTTTAATTGTGTAATCCAATCTTGTACGTACGTACGTACAAGTTCCTTCATCCGCATGAAGGTGACACCAAGGCTTTGCTTCCGAAGGTTTTACGATCGGATACGAGCGAAGCCGTGAGCTGAGCGGTCATTCGGACAGGAAATTGTGAAAATGCTCGTGATGGCCGTGAATGTGCTACAGATGACTGAATATTGACAAGAATGTAGCATTGAAATTTGGCTAAGAATAAGAGGAAGTGATTAGAATTTAGCTTAGGTACTAAATATAGGCATTAATCTACATGGGTGACAATTAGTAAGTTAATTTGCTTGTAGGTGTTTTAACGTCCGGTACTACCTCATATTCATCAACGATCGTGCATAAAATGGTTGTAAAAATCCTTTGTCACAGACAATTTTCGAAGGTATTATTTTACTAATTTCTAATGTACGCAGAAATTGAAAGAAAACTTTACAACCTCTGGTCACGTGAGAAGTGTCTATGGTTTCGTTGGATACCCAAGAAATTCGGGAAAAATTAGGGGGGAAATTGTTTCAATCTTGTCCGAAAATACAAATATTTTATTGTATTATTCCCTCTATTTCCAAACTGTTTACGTCACAGAGTCAATGCTTACGACACATCTGACATAATGTGATAAGGCTGCAAGAAAGAGGCCGTCCGCCATTAAATATTTGTTTATGGTTTGAGTAATGGTACAGCAATATGTTTGACAATATTATATATTATACAAAAAAAATCATATGTTTTATTTATTCATTTATTTTATTTATATTTCGTCAAAGAACAGTACAAACTGTACGTGACGTGTAGGACAGAAGTACGAATTACCCATGTTATTTTGAGCCCAGGATTCTCTTCCCTACCCTTTTACGATAAATAGTTGAATGAAAGAAAATGAGGTTTGTAACACGCACAAATTGAGTTGATAACTGATTGATTTTTGCTCCAGAGTTAAAAAAAACTTCTTTGAAATGGTAAACGAACTACAGATTTTATTTTTAGTATTGCTAACAAAATAGTAACAAAAACAAAACCTGCGCATAGCAAATACATGTTTCTGTCCTGAAGCAAACACGGAGTCAACTAAGCATTTGCTCAGTGGATTAGGGAAACTGGACGAAAACCGCAGAGAGATGGGATCATTGAACCAGAAATTGAAATGCATTACTCGTTACAGACTTAGAAAGAATTGTAAAAATAGTTATTAAATATTTTTCAGTCTTTTTAAATTTGAGACCACCACAATAAATAATTCAAATTTCTTAAATTTAATTTTATATCATTTTTTTGAAATCCAGCGAGTTTTTAGACACTAAAAATTTAATAGCAATTACAATAGTGACAAACAGAACAGTGTCCCAAACATCGTCGGGTTTATAAAAATAAAGTAAAATTTTGACACAAAAAATTGGAAGTATTTATTGTGGTTGTTCTAATTTAAAAAAGGGACTAAAATATTTTAATAACAATTATAATAATGACAACTAGTTTAAACTTACATCTTAGTTTTAAAATTGTGCAAAACAAATGATAACTCATGAATTATGTATCATTGCTATTTTTCCCCCATTTGTGATGGTCAGTACAACCAGTCAGTTGTTTAGAAACAGTAATACAGCAAAAAAAATATAATTTGTTTTTATAATTGGGTATTGATTTGTTTAATGTTATCTGCAAATGTGTTGTAAAGTAACGTACATGTATTATAAGTGGATTTCTTGCAGTAAACTGTTGATACTGGTACCTAATAATTATTATTTATATGACGTGTAATTATTATTAGTATTGCATGAAAATATGTACCCATCGTTTGGTACGCGTTTTGTCAAAATCTACAGTTTCGTAAATAAATAGGCAGGGCAATGTTAAGATTCCAAGCTTTCTTAAGAGAGGCTTAAGGAGTAACGTGGATGGCATTTGCTTATTATTCGTATCTTTTCTTCTGCGACCTAAAAATCTGAGTATCTCTGGCGAAAACGCACAAATTCTTTAAGGATGATTGAACGTAAAAGAATTATGAATGCATAACATAATTTACATATGAAATATAGAGTTGAATTCATTCATCATCAAATGAAGTGTGCAATTCATTTACGTGAAAGTTTGATTGGACGTTTGTCTTAATCGAGGGCCCCAGAAATTTTGATACCTTAACATCAACTAAATGCATATTATTCACATGCAATGGCGCATGTGTTTGTCGGCTTTTTTTTGTTTTAAGGGAGAGACCATAACTTAATTTTTTATTAGGAAAACAAATTGAAATTTTTGAAATTGTACTATTTTTTTCGCTGTATATATTTTGCCTACGGAAAACAACTGTTTTCAGTTTTTATTGTGAGAGGACATATAGTTTACGTATAAAAGAAATGAAAGGGGTTAAGATCGAACCCTGAGAGATCCCATGCTCAAACGCAAACAATTTAAATGTGTACATATTGTTATTTCGTGGCAACAAAGAACTATTGTACTGCGTGGTATGAACTATACAATTATGTTTAACAACTATATAATTTAAAGACAATTTTCGAATTATGCAGGCAATATGCCATTCAAAATTAAGAACATAAATCTTGAAACATGGTCAAACTTGTGTAAGTACAACCGCACATACTCTCTCATTATTTGCAACTGCTCCGCAATATTATGTTAATACACAATCCTACAAAGTGCTTTCTATCAGCAAACTGTTTGCGCACAGTCCAACAAAAGCCCCCCCGAGTTGCACCCCATAAGTGTCTTACCTCGCCGCCATGAAAACTGTGTGAAATTCGACTGAGGCCGGCACTTGAAAGTCAAAGTGTCTCAACACAATCTTTACAACATCAATTTTCTAAAATTCAGAGAAATCAACGAAAATGACACCTACTCCATTCTTTTAAGCGTCCCTTAAATGAAAAAATTATAGAAAAAAATATGGCCAATTTTTGAAAACATGTTCTCTTAATTCTTTGCAATAATTTCAAACAGAAATTACGTGAAAATTACTCGTTCCTTAAAAAAATGCATTAGATGTTTTTGAAAGAGATAATTTTTGAGAATGGATTTTGCTTACAGCAAAAATTCTATTTTCAATTTTATAGTTTTAAAATGTTCATATTTTGCAATTTTGAAAATTACACAGTGTTGGCTGAAAATGAGCCTAGCATTACATTTTTACCGTCCGTAATTGTTTCATACGAGGAGAAAACTGAAAGAAATAAATATTTTAAAACAAATGACTGCATCTTGCCAAAACTACGTCAAAACTACTCCTATTTTCGATATATTGTACATAACCAAATTTCAAGGTCTGTCTTCAAAAACATTTTACTGAGTAACTAATCTCGATCTTCAATATTTTAGTTGTAGTAAATATGACAAAACATTATACAATATTCGAAAACTTTGGTATTTCAACGAACATGAAATACGCTCCTAAGCGTCATATACGCTATCTGGTAACAAAGTTTAATGAAATGTTTTGTGCCATTTATGAGAAACTTTTAAAATGCCGAGGCGTCATGGAAAGTACCTTCAAAATTTCAAATATCCATCTGCAACTACAAAAACCTCAAGTTCATTCAGATCGACTGGCGAATATCAATTTTGGAGAAAATCGGCTGAACGGTTAAGGCGCTATGTACACTCTTGGAAACTTAAGTGTTGCGTCGAAAGTGCCTTGGCCCGAGACGTTGATACCGCTGGACATCCCTGCTTGCCAACAGCGCAATTACACGTTTATTTCGAAACTACATTTTGTACATTAACTATGAAGATTAAATTTATTTTATTGGAGAGTGTATACAATACTTAAACGTCTATTGAAAGATAAATAGTTGTAGTGCAGAGGAAAAAGACTTCCGTGATTCCTGCACATGAAACTGAATTGGTATTAACTGTTTTAAACAATGTTGCTTTCATGTTTCGTTATTACAAGATTTGTTATAAAAGGATTGCTAGCAGAGCGAAGGAATGGCTCAGTGCCGTAGGGTTGTTCTAGCACTCGTGAAGTAGTGGGTTTGATTCCTAGTCTGCATTGATATTTTATCCATTCTACAGTGCCATAAAATCCACAAAATTACAACATCCTACATTTGTCTTGTAAATGTTATGCATAATTTAGGCTTGGAATGACAATTCGTTTAATAAGTAATATCACAAACTTCAAGTGATATATCGACAAATGTCTACTTGTTTTTGTATCAGTACATAACTCATTAAATACCATTTTGATCTCTCCTGTCTGCCTTGATATGACTTATTTCTACTATACTACGATTTTTAATTAATGAAATTGTAATTGCGTGCATAAATTCCCTATGCTATTGATATATGATGTCAATAAAGATCATGGAACTGTTTATGTTCTGCAATTTCAATATTTCTTAATATGACAAGGCTTTGAATTTGCAATGTCTACACTGAAGTAAATAAGGTGGCATTGCCTTCATTTGGGAGGCCCTAGTTATGAGGATATTGAAATTCCGTAGCTATAAAGTAAAATAAAAAAATAAAAATACAATTTTTCCAAAACGAATTTTAAAGGTGAAAATGTTCCTAGACTTTGATTATGCTATTGGACTCCATTACAATATCATACGAACATCGATATCAGATTTATGTAGAAATCCATGTTGTGTATTGCACGTTTTTCATACACAAAATATAATACACATTGCATATAAAAATAATGGCAATAATGAAATTAATAAGGCAGTTTAACACGAAAGTGAACTTTCACATGTAATAATTTTAAAATTTTATCTTGTGCCTCAGAGTTATTAAACTCTACAAATCCAATACGTTGGGAGCGGGGAGCGGCTCGAAACAGAAGTCTCCGACACCCATCCCCCTACCCCTAAAATATTCTATTAAATATGTACTAATTTTGTAACAAATAATTTTGTAATCTACTACAAACAATTAAAAAACGGGTGCCGTTGAAGCTCTTTTCACGTAAATTACCGATTTTTTAAAACACATTTTGAGTCAAACTTCAAAGTTGAAATTAAAAAGGCAGATTAACACGAAAGTGATCTTTTACCTGTGATTATTTCAAAATTTTATTCTACTAACTTTGTATTAATTTTGTAATAAAATAAATAATATTGTACTAGACTAAACATTTCAAAAGCGCGGACCTATGAAGTACATTCAGTATAAATTCGCGAATTTTTTAAGTCTGTTTTGAATCAAATTTCGGAGTTAAAATTTATAATGCAGGTCAACATTATAATTAACTTTTATATGTAATAATTTCAATGTTTTATCTCGTCTCTCAACAGTGTTATTACACTCTAAAAACGCAAAAAATTAGGAGCGGCACCAAACAAAAGTGTCCGCCACCGCCCCCTTCTCAGAAATTCTAATTTAATTAGCCTTTAATATTCTTCTAATTATGTATTAATTTTGTAATAAAATAATTGAAATTGTACTCAACTATAAACAATTAGAAAACGGGTGCCAATGAAAGCTTTCCGCGTAATTTTACAAATTATTAATATCAATTTTGAATCAAATTTTGAAGTTGAAATTCATAAGAAGGCGTAGCGAAATCGTTCCTACTCGCAGAATAATTTCAATTTATCATGCGTGGCGGAATCATTCTTTATCGCAGAATAAAATAACTTTTACCACGCGCGTCGCAATAATTTCTACTCGCAGAATAAAATCACTAATCACGAGTGGCGCAATCACTTCTACCACGCGTGTCATATACTATTTTTAAGCAGCCTTACTGACTTTCGCTTTATGTTTATTCTAGTATTCAAATAATTTAATGACTCGTTAAGGTCAGCTGTAGGTGTTGCGATCACACGGTAGTGTTATGTTTTCTTTGGATTCACATATTTATCAGAATACTTGAGCTTCATCTCACTTTTAGCACTTGTGCTAAAAATTGAACTAATAGCACGCTATGCATACGAAACACTTACTGGCGGTGTTCTAAAAATAATATTCGTCACTAAAACATAACGGGAATGCTTAATTCCGACCATTACAAAAAAAGTAGTGGTAATTAAAAAACTCTACAAAAGAAATTGTCGCCTTTTTGGGCTAAATAGTTGCCACAAACGAAATTTTGTAGCTCTTCGATTAATACAGAAACACGATTTTCTGCTAACTTATCAGCACAATAATTTCAGGAAAACGATATCACGAACATAAATGAAAAACCTTTTCGTGAGAAATTGTCGCTATTATTGTTGCTAATTAGTTGTGCAAAAACAACTATCATGCTTTAAAACTAATACTGAAAATGCCAAATTTGGCAAAAATTGAGAAAATCATTTATAATGATTCAATGCTTGTTAGGCCCACAAAACACATACTTTCGATTCAAACTAGTTATGTTCATAAACGTCTACGCACAAATTTTAAATAAAAGGATCGTTAATATCCATGATATTTTAATAACAGAACAAAATTGTTTTACAAAAGGACGACCTTGGAGAGATATTTTTACCATACACCTAATAGGAAAACGTATAGGATTTAATCTAAAGACGCCGAGATATTTTGCCAAATTTCGCTATACAACGCATATATTCATCACATTTGGACTGTTGAAACTGCGCTGGGTTCAGAAAGCGTGTCACCATTCAGCTATATGCTTACATTTTTTAAATTTCTTGACAGTAAAAACTTGAACAAAAAACTTGAAAAATTTTCGTTTTCTGAACATTTTTCAACTTAACATCGCAATCAACCAGTTTACTCTACGCGTTTACTACGACATTTTGTAACTTTTAATGATTGAAATTTTTAGGACAAAAATTACGTTCTCACATGTTACTTCACAATTTAACATTGATTTTTATTTAACGTGGATATCAAATGTTATTTTATGTTTTATTTACGTTTAATTTACACCTCAGGAAATATTGAATTTGCCATTCTACCTCGTGTACTTTAAAATACGACTAACCATGTTTTCCATTCCTGTTTGATTTGTTCAGATTTTTGAGTTTTGTGTGGAAGTGAATATTTAACATTTAAATTCAGAACTATTAATTCTAGACTTATATTAATAAATTGCAAATTTACGCAATTTTGTAAATGTCAACGTTTCTTGAAACTTTAAAGTAAATTGTATTTTCCAGTCACAAAATATAAATTTTATTTAATTGTAGGATGTCAGGAATATTGTTATACAAATACTATCTCCGTACCTTCACTGAGATAGTATTTGGGACGTCTTTGCAAAGATCACGGATAAAGGTTTCCATATGGTCAGTGACATTTTCCCATCAGATCTTAATACAAAATTATATCGTAATATATTTATTAAACCATTTTACAATGCTCTTACACAATTGTGTGCTCGAGTTTTACGAAAGTTAATTACAAATCATCAGAAAATACTGAAATTTACCACAGAACTCGAAATATACAATTTTTTACATATTGAATCTTTTCACAAACAATTTTTATAACCAAACTCGTGAACCAGGTACATAAATATTAGTTTCGAGCAGTTTCAGATTTATTAACGCTTCTACTTTTTTCCAGTTACATTACGTTAATACGTTTTGAATGTCAAGATTTAGCGTGACTTAATTTCTTAAAATAACAAATATTCTTAACGAAGTCCATTTACTCAAAATTATCGTATTAAAATTAACAAGACGAGTTTGGATTTCGAAACCTGCAACTAACTTTTTATACAATGTTAAAATGCCTGCTTAATACAAATTCTACATTTTCAGTTGCATTCCTTTCGCACATCTTCACCGCATGCTGCTTTCAAAGCTGCTGCTGCGGACTTTCTGAAACAAAAGTCGGTCATTGAATTTCACAAGATAACTAAACATCATAATATTTGAAACTGAATTACGTTAAAATTCTGAATCGCTATTACGTACTCATTAATACGTTTTTATTCAATCAATTATGGGGAAACACTACAAGCGTTTATCTCTGATATATCCAATCTTTAGTTTCTTTTTATTTCGCTTACTTAATCTAATTTCTACTCATTTCTGGAAATCCAATTTTGAATCTCAAGATAACCAAGATTATTGAAGTTTTCTGGTAAGTCGATTTTGGAAACTCATCCCTACACAAAGCACTACGAAACCATTATGATTAAATTCATTTATATTTATCCTAACGTCTAGGGCATAGGGGGGGGGATTACTTTTTCGAGTGAACCTGTAGGTAGAGCCTACTCCCAACACATCGTAGCTCTAGGTCGAAAGTACCGCTCACCTGAAATTTAAATTAAATGTGCGTAATTATTGCGTACTTTTTCCGCAAGCATTGCAAAAGTAACACCGTTCGAAAATCAAGGCCAGGAACTAGGAACAACGTTCATACGTTTTAATGGTCATTTCTGGCAGAACTATGAGAAAGTATTGTTTAATAAGTAATGGGCGCTTCAGTATTTAAGGCCATTGGCGACCTTGTCAAATTTTCTGTTGAAACTAAGTCTACTAAAATCACATTTTCCAAATTAGAAATAAAGGATTCTTGCTTTGTCATTTTTGAACGCGCCGAATCCCCAAACAATGTGCTTACGACCCTTTCGTTTACATGCCACACAATATTGGCAAGAGCAAGACCAGCTACGTTCACTGTGAGAAAGGAGTAATTGAAAGTCTTAAACGGACCGCTCCCCGATCTGACCAACAGCACAAATTACGACGAAATTTAATAACCACAATCTCTTCTATTCTCGTACGATTGTTACTATGCTATGCACGTAATGTATGATAGAAATAAATAATTCTAGGTTCTAGGTAAGGTATGATTAAACTAGTTGGCATTAACATAAGAATTTTTTATTAATATTGTTTTTCTATTTCTATAATTCATCAGTACTACCTTTTCAAACACTTCAAAAAGTTTACGCATACATGTTTACAAGACCCAAACCTCCAATCTACTTCAGCACAATTTCAGTACACTTTTGCTGTGAAACTCCGGAACACTTCCACTTTTGCCGTCTCTATCCTACACGTGTGCAAGATGCTGATGGCACCACACCTCAGTCGCCTCAGAAGCGTCAGTCCTCGTCCATGAGATGCCGAATACTTTATTTTGTTTTTGGACTGCCGCTGAGGCCTCTTAAGATTAACATCTTCACTGAAGCTGTGGTATGATAGTATGCAGTATGTAGCAGACCACGGGCCCACTTATCTGAAACATTTCATCAATAATCTGAAACAATGAAATCCCGAATTTCAAATCTGCCTTGACCACTAGTTTCTTAAAATGATTTCAACACTAGTAAATCATTTTTACCAGCAAAGATTTATTTGACAAATTCCCTTACAACATTTTACAAATGTCATTTCCTTGTTTTTTAAATTTGTTACAGAAAAACAGACTTAAAATTTTTTTTATAACGAAACTTTCAGACTATACCGGTGTGAATGTATGATAACTAGCATAAATCATTGTTTTAAGAGCTTCTGTGGAGATCGTGTTGCACAGAACCGTTTTAAAATACTATTAAATCATTTAAAGTTTTAGACAAGGACACTAAAACAAATGGCCAGGAGACAGACTTAATGACTTCTCACTGTTTCTAAACTTGACAGATACGTGTCTTTTATAACAACAGTCTCACGAGTCCACCTCCACGACTCCTACAATGATAATAGTAACTTTATTAACAGCAATAATAATAATAATAATAATAATAATAATAATAATAGCGTGCGTAGGCAAATCTGACATTTCGCGAACAGTAAAAATCATCTTAAATGTTTCTTAAAATGTGGGGGAGAATACATTCAAGTACATACTGTTAATTACTACTAGTTCTATACAAGTTTTAAAACTAGTGAAAGTGGGTCGAACTTCTAAAATATATTAGACAACAAACTTAACTTTTAACGTTTCTTTGTGGTTTGTACCTCTATTACAATAATTAAAATGGAAAAAACTCTACCCTAGACGATTTAATGTGATTGTATAAGTACTTTGAAAGCAATCTTTTAGCAATTTCATACAACCATCAGATAATCTTTAATTTCTTACTTCTGTAGGATTTTCAATTTTGACTTTTTAACACGAGTTTCTAATTTCGATTATTAGTTTCGAAGTAGTGGCCATCTCACCGAGTCGGTTGATCCGTTTTGCTTAAACAAGAAGAGATTTTACTTTAAACCTAGACCACAGGAATGTTTCAACAGGTCAGTTCCTTTGTCGTCCTCAGGTCGTGAAACGGTCCGTTTCTAGGCCCGTCTCCGTCCTACGATGCAGGAAGGCAGAACTGCAGTTCCTCGAGGCTGCTATAGCTTTTGACAAAAAACCTGTCCCGAGGCCCTGTGGGTTAGTGCAGTCATTCTCACTTTACTTCTATTCTGAACCTAGAACCGAAGCGATTTTTAGATCGCATTGTAGAGAAACCATCATGATACCTTTTAATTTTTTAGTAATTTAACAAACTATAGCATCCTCCCCTGCAGTGAATTAGTGCTAAATATTACCTTCGTATTTAGATACTACTCCGTTTTTCGTGTAATTCCTTTACATTTTTCATATTGGGTTTTACAGAAAAGTCAAGATTCGCAATATACAGTTCACTTCCACAGCTTTATTTTGTTACTACTTTAACATGCATTACGTAATATATTTCATTACCCACCACCACCACCACCACAACGTATATAACCCGTAAATTCTACCGTATGTATCAACTTTATTGTTTGCATGATATTCAGAATTGGTGGTTGTTACTTCTCCTGCACTGTATTATGGGAATGAGAAGTACTTTAATGAATACGGCCATGACTAATATGTATATTAACGCTGATTCAAATACAGTTAAGATATCAGGTGGTGAGAATTCACGCAATTTGATACATGTTCGTCCGTGTCAAGCCTGTCAGATTAGAAGCTTGGAATGAACAATGTAGACAAGTCAGATGTAATATTAAGTTTGACCGTTCCGGGGATCATTAATGTGTTTTAATTTTTCGATTATTAGCGATTCCGGGCACGTCAACTGCTGACTCATAAATCCCGTAAGTTTAGTGTGTTTTTTGCTCGCGAAGTGTCTAATCTTCCACTGCTGGAGGATGACATCCGCAGTCGACTTGCCGCCGGCTAACGGGGAACCGCCCCAGCCGCCCAACAAGGTTCTGCCCGTACAAGAACCGCCCAACAAAGTATCTCCCGCCGGCAGGCAACCGCCCCAGCCGGGAGCTCCAAGTTCCGTGTGAATAATGCATGTACCTTCAAAGGCAGGTTTTAGTTGTTAATACACCTTGTGCACGTTTTTTTCTAGCTACAGAACCCCTACAACACCTTTGTACGTGAACATAGATTATTAATGAAAGTACCAATAAAGCGTGATTAGCAACATTTGAAAACTAGAAATTTTCGGTTCAGAATAACAAATACATCTGCAGACTATAGATTTGCGAATAATCTGTCGGATGTGAGATTTAAAACAAATCTAAATAGTGGCTAACCCACGTCACCATACAAACCGCTGTCTTTTCACATTTCACACAGATGGAACGCGAGATAGCTCACTTCTTTGCAATCTTTGTCTTATTTGAATACATATTCGGTAACCTCACTTTTTTACTAGTCTTTTAAGATGGTCTGGTAAAATGATGGTCGATCACATTGACGAGTACATGAAACAGTAAAGGTACTGGCACAGAGATCTGTTGAAATATACCAAAATAAGAAGAAATAGAGCCGAAAAATAAGCAGAATTAGAACAAAGTAAGAACTATTAGAACAGTTATATATCGGCAGTTTATTGGGTTAGATTGTTTAGTCTATATTAGAGTGTTCAAGAAACTTCTTGAAAAAATAGCCCTATTCACATTAATTAAAATTTATGTATTCTTGCCATGTATACACATAGGCTTTACAATTTTTATTTTGCCACGTCTCACGCGGACTTATAATCCTGTAAGGAAACATTATTTTGCGTTTATTTCATTAGTATGTACATATAGGACTTAATAGCAGTTTCGAAAAAATACCACCTGTTTTAAGTGTGCTGTCCGCCAACTAACGTTTCCCACTCAAGGACGACTGAACGATGGGCAGCCCTTCAGTTTTCCTTAAAGTAGGAAGGCGTATTCCAATTCGTTATGCATTTTGATTTATTCTTTATATTTTAAGAAGTATGTACAGGAACGTCGTAAACCTTGAAAGCAAATTTAATACAAAATCGAATTGGAACAAATCCCTAACACTTAACCTACCCACCCTGCCCTGTTAGCCTTGTAGGCGTGTCCCTCCTAAACCAACAGTTGGGCATGTGGTCTTCCCTGCTGAACCACAACCTAGCCTACAGTCCAGAGGGAGGTCACCTGCCATTCAAATCAATGCAAATTGCGAGGTAATGCCATCTCGCAGCTCAATAAGTTTCCCACCCACACAAGGTCCCCAATTTCTCTATGACTGAATGCATGCCATGTGCAATAGCGGGAATCCAGCACAGGAGTGGATCCCAAAATATGGCTAATCAAACCGTCTTATAACGGACTATCCGGGCTCTGCAGCCTCTTTCCTACATTTGCCCATCCTAGTATTGAAGTAGTAGAACAATTCTTTATCTTTAAATGTAAATAAAAATCAAGTGAAAATGACCTTAAATATTCTTGCTCTTTTATTTAAATTAAAAATTAATTTCAATGTTAATTAATATTAAAGTTAAACATTTCATTAACTATAACCTTTAACAACTAATCTACATTTAAATTTACTCTGGTTTTAATAAAATAAGTACATTTCAGTGAACTAGACTGCAGTAACCCAGCAATATATTACACTAAAGGCGGACAAATTCCCCATCTAACATTATCAGAGCGGAGCCAATGACTGCACGAGGAAGAATTATCCCTCCCCAACTCCAAATGTGTGAATGTAAGGCAACTAGTTTCTACTCAGTATATATACTATGCCGTTTATTTTCCATGTTTATATTTACTCTTCTCATTTCTCTTCATCGTAGTACGTTTGTTTGTGTGTGTGACAAAACCTGCGTCATCCGTTGTGCAGTCGGGAGAAGGAAGGCAAACTGCTTCGCCTTTAGGCTGCCGCGGGCGCTGCGAAGGGCACAGGGCATAGGACGGGGCACGGGATGGGCTCCACTCAGAACGCTCACCGATTCCAGTCTCCACCGGCGTCAGGCCAAAGCGTTGCTCCTCTTCTGCCAGGGATGCTATGCTACCCTGCCCTGTGGTTTGGAACCTACTCTACCCTACTCTAACTGAACTGTAGACCGTTTTCCCTGCTGATAATTCTGAGCGATTGAAAACAATACGCAAATGTTCTAATTAAACCTAGTAATTTATTGATTTTCTAAAATCCTAACCTCTTGAATCAAGTCTATTTACTTCATACCTAGTTCGTATTTGAGAGGTTTGTAGTATCTGACCAATGATTTTCAGGGAATTAAAATTCCTTCTAAGTAAACTACCGAATATTTTCTAATTAGAAATAATGAAAAAACTAGGGTTATGATAATGTTAATGTTTTAAACGATTGATAATTTCACTGTTTTAGCATGCACAATGTTGGTTCTATTAATTTGCGTACATATTTTATCCATTACAGTTTTCATTAAGGTTTGCACATATGACTATGAAAAGAAACTTCTTTTTACGTTTGCTTAGTGACTATTCTACCATAAAACTAGTGCAACTACGTTTTCCAGATTTTAAACGTATATCTAACCACCTGGCGGGAACAAGGGAAATTGAGGAACGACGAGAAGAGATGGCGTCGTGAAGACCAAGGCCACTGTGATAAGTCCAGCTACGAAGCACAAAAGTACGTCACCACACACTTCTGATGTTTCACAAGTTTCTTACACGCGCATTTCTTAGCAACGCAACGGCTCATTTGAGCCCAAACACTTGCGCACCAAGCACGATTTCCACAATTCTTGAGAGCCCATCACTTCACAACACTGTATACCTGTGATTCGTAAAATCACTTTAAGATCTGCATCAATGCTACAACTTTTCACGCGACACGTCACAGAAATATTTGAAGATATGAATTTTCTATTTAAATTTTCTTTTACACTCGCTTTGCACAAATATTAATCTGATTTGAATTGCTCTGGATATCCTATTTACACGTCACACGTATTTGTTCAGAAACTACGAAAACTAACAATGAATCTAACTACAGCCACTTCGAGAACAATCACCAATAACCTCTCCACATCCTGACACGAAATGAGCGAGCGTTGGGCGGGTTCCAGCGCTAGGCAGAGCAGGAGGCGGTGCAGCGATTGGCTACCGCATTTCCAGAGAGTGAACAGCAGGGCTTTCACCAAGATAACTGCAAGAATGCTCAATTCATTTTATTATTTATAAATTGGATGATTGAAAAGAAATATAATATTTAATATTACTAAACGGGTGGATCAGCCTATGTATCATAATATATTTCTGATCTATTCGTTTTAAAACGTTTGTGGGAAGTGTATTTCCTACTTGTAGTGCAAAGAACGTAACTATCAGAACTAGCTGTAACGAGATAGTATTTTTTCTGCAAAAGAAAATGAATGGTGTTAAAAAAGAAACAGACTACGTTGTCGATTTTACCCCATTTCCTTGTCTGCAATCTATCGGCATCGGGGTTGCAGGGTTTTTCGCGACATGTAACTGCCTCTCCATTTGAGACACAACCAGTAACGAATACCTTGAATCTACCAGAACAGCACCCCGTAGTCTTTGGGCTCATTTCGGTTCTGTATCATTGCACATATGACTGTAGTAGCCCTCATGCACATCGGGTCACTTGGTGCTTGTCCGGGCTGTATAGTATCCATTATGTAGTGTTCAGTATCAACAGCTCACTACAAAAAATTCACACAATACATGTCCATTATCACCCATACTATATCTTGCCAGATGACATTTAACGATTAAATTCGATACAAACGTTTATGACCCAAATAAGTGTTTTCAAGTTGACATCTGCAGTCCCATTTATTTTCTTGATAACTGACAATTTGATAATCCCTCGATGGTACGATTTCCAAGATGTGTGTAAAGCTGGCACAACCAGTACAACACAATCACATCAAACCAATTGGAGAATTAAGTACTGATTTTTTCCCCAAAAATTAAATATATTTTTCGTTCAGTTACGTAAATATGCTCAATATTTTCATGAAAAATGGTTGATAATCACTATAAGGTATACGTGCAACAGCTAATTAGAACTCAGAAAACTGATCGAAATTGTTTAACTCAGTCGTATCCAAGGTATTTCCAGACTGCTATAACTTAATGAGGAAGGAATAATACAATTGCGAAAGATGTCCTTGAGGGGTTGGCCTGTAAACTGCTGTTTTCTTTTACCAATACTACGGCTTGGCAGGTAATGGCAGTTGCTGGGGGAATTCATTCAAATATTTGGTTATTTTTATCACGAGCGGTTGATCAAATCGTACGTCACATAGCAAAGAGACAATTCAAAAATAAGCAATTTACATGTCAATTAAATGCTGGCATCTTGTCTTTACGTTCTGTTGCATTATATTCAACTCCCTAAAATGTAATTGAACAAGTAGGAAATAAATAATAAAAATTGGGCAATGATCAGTAACTACTACAATTGTACAAAACAAATTTCAATCAACAAAATGGGATTAGTTGAACAAGCTAGTTTAGTAGGAAACACTGAACAACACAGCAATATATCAGTATGTCGATAATTTCATGAAGGTTCTAGTTTTGTGTAGAACTGAAAAGAACGCCATTGTTTGATGTAGCACTATTCTACGTCATGTCCGATATAATAGTTATTGTCCGAGGACGGGAAATACGTAGAGAAAAATAAAAAAAATCGTAAACTACTTCTATATCCAAGGATATAGATATATCCAAGGCCTGAGATTTTAAATTAAACATGCATTTTTTTCTGTGGCTGTCGTCACAACTGTCGCTTTGGGCGAACGTGACCTTCGCGGCCTCTCCCCTCTCCCCGTAAAAGTACCGGCATCTCGAAGGCAACCTTCCCCAATGGAGAGAGTTGAAAGGGTTGCTACAGGAAATCTTGTAGTTTTAATTGAAAATCACATGACGGAAAGTATAATTTTATACTCAAAATACTATCAAAACAGTAATATCTATTACATCAATGCTTTCGTCATTTCATGATCAATCTATTGCTAGTGAGATAAATACATGGTTCCATTTAAAAAATAAGTGATGATTAAATTTGTCTGAAACTAAAAAATAGTTCGAATAATGTCCCTACGACACATTACTTGCCCCATAATTCCACATTGTTGAGCGAAAAAGTTTTGATATCGTGAACCGTTTAGAAATTATAGGGTGACAAAAACTGTTGAACAGATAACAAATACAAGAATAATGCAGATTTGTGCATCTCCCGATAAACAAAATAGCGGTTTATTTTAGTTAAAATTCTCAATATACTTTTGCCCCAAAACAATTGAACTTATCCTAATGAATGGGTAACTGAACAAATTGGAAATGAATTCGAATTGCTATAATTCCTTCTTGATCTGTGATCTGTGTGTAAGGTATCTTCTCTTGTCTTCCTGTTGGTGATCTTTTTATTTTACAGGCGAATTTTCATGGCCAGGTTTGATGCTCTACGATATAAAAATCATTTTATGTTTGTAAAAGTAAAAATAATAGCGCAGTATCTTAAATTCCATTTCCTCTCGATTTACCTACGCATCGTTCACGCGGGCGGTGTTGGGATCGCTTTCTGAACACTTTTCCTGAAAAATCTGTCAACTGTGTTTAGCTAGTGAGAGTGGCCTGAGAGTATTTCTTAGGGACATACTCATCACATAGAGTTTTTTTTCTTCAAATTTCGTGTATGGAGTGTGATTTCGTTTCATAGTGCAAGAGCGACTTGCAGGAACCGTCTTAACACTGTTGTGCACCTTCCTAACACTGCCAGCACAAAAAAATGTAGGCATTTTTGTTGAATCTTATATTTCAACGGCATTTCTAATTTTATTTCCTTAAATGTATTTATTATTATTATTTTAGGTGTTCATTTATTTAAAAAGTTGGCTTTAAATTAGTGCAGATGTCAAAGAATTTAGAAGAATACTGAGGCTATCTCATGTTGCTTGGCGATGTTATCTATGATACCTTCCACCGAATTGTGAGCAGAAAACATATTCAGATTGTTTCCTTTCGCGGGACGTATAAGAATGACGATTGGATGTAGGTAATGCCAGAGCGTTATCTCTGAATTTATCAAATGCCAATGCTACTGAAATCATTGCAAAATTGTTCTAACATCGGCGAGAATCGTCGAATTGAGAGGTGAAGTTTCAAAACGCGACATTTGCACCTTTGGTGAAAAATAGGAAATTGGTTTCAATAGGGGTCCGTTGCAGTTTTGCGACGTTCTAAAAAACAATTTGTAAAAAACGCGTTTTCTGTTCACTCCAGAGGGCTTCATAATAATGTGTTAATATTAGAACGCGATCTTTCCATAATCTTCATTTCGTTGCAAAGTACGATCTTTCTAATACATCAATCAGAGATCCTTGTGTTACCATGTTTTGGCGCCGCATTATACCAAAATTAAAATATATCTTTCTATAGAAATCTAACTGGCGTAAGCATTAACCAAGCTGATACTGAAAACGATTAGTATGGAGAATGTCAGCAGTTAGGGGTTGCTGATCTTCATATTTGCTGAAAAATGTCACAAGAAATATTGAAATAGAAAAGGAGATAATTAACACTCTTTTAAAAATATTCAATGAAAACATGTTTGTTTTTACGAAGAAAAAACAACAAACAAACGTTTTCACCAAAAATACAAGCAAAAATTATTCACATTACATTTCAAAATGAGACTTTTCCAAATTTTTAGCGATTAGATATTCATGAAATATCTTATACTATTGTTTTTACTTTCACTAGCCAAGGGCAATAATCCAAACATTTAATGGCAGAATGTTTTAGACAAATGATATGAATTTTTCTTGTTTTTCTAAAAACAGACTAGAATGGAACTAGACTCCTCAATTAAGTGTTATCTGCCAAAATTTAATTTTAAATTATTTTCCACGTGAGTTGGGAAACTTTTTGTTTAGTTTTAAAATAAAAAAAATATTTTTATAATGTTTTGGTGTTATTGGTCCTGCTCATGCTAGCTGAAATCTTTAAGAAATATCCAAAAAAGAAGGGGCGGCAAAGACCGCTGCGCTAATTCGTTATAAAAATGCGCGAGCATTGCAGGATTAACATCTATTATTATCTTCACACGCCAGGACCTTCACACGGCAGCGCCTTCAACGGTGTTTTTTACGCGCTAAATCTTAAAACGATTTCCATATTAGTGAGTACTTAGTGTTTCTGTGCGCGCCAAATACCAATGTCTTTAGTCCCGGAAGTCTAGCACATGCTATAGTCACAAGATGATGGTATTCTTCCTCGCGGAAACGTGACATCCGCGTGCCGACCTAAACGTCGGCTTGCGGCGGTTTTCCTTGCAGGTACCCCATCAGAGGAGCACATCCCCAGCCGGGGGAAGTTCTAAGCTCCTGCCTAGTCTGTCCGTATGTCAGTGCAGTGCACATCCGTGCAGTGGATGCACGTGTGTGTTTGAAAGGGGTGAGGACGAGACAAGGATGAGAACGCGAATATCACGCGCGGTCCTTGGCTCATTTGTGAGGATACAGCACCGGCCTTCGCCTCGTGCGAATTGAAGAAACCGCGAAAAACTACCGGTGAGAGCAAGAATTATTCTCAAGGCAGAGACTGAATTCGACCTAACTAACCGTCGGACTAAAATCCTAGACCCTTACAGTCAGCGACGCTGATGTGAAAAAAGATGTTACCAATGAGCCAACGTGTCATTTACAAATAATACCATCAACAACACTTGCGACATCAACCGACACATAAGATTTTCTTTTCGTTATTTTTGTCAGTGTAGTGAATAAAACACATTTAAATTAAAATTTTCTCGAGTAACATGCGCGCTACATCAGTTTTTAAGGGCAACAACCATGAACGAAAGTAAATAGGTGAGCGAAAACGCGGAATCTTCATTCCGATTCGGATGTCAATTCCACGAATTTACAGTCTGCGACCCTTGTGAAGCAATCACCGTTAAAGTACTGTATACTTTATTATTAACTGTACACACTTGTATATCTTCCATCATGTGACTCTTTAAAACATTGTTACAATAAAGGAATCCTCGATGTGAAGCTAATCTATGTTCCTATGCCATATTTCATAGTGAGACATTTGAATAAGGGGCGTGTCATATGATCGTGTAGTCCTGTCCAGAGCGATGTTTAATGATCCATTTTTCTTTGTTCACAGAACATCCGAGAGGGTGGTATCCTGTTAATTCAGAGACGAATTCTAAGAATGAAGTAGAAAACAAAACAATTATTACAGTACAACAACGGACGCGGTTGTGAACATTCGTTTTATTCCACACATGAACTCACTCTTTCAGACCTGCCGAGAGTAAACATCAAAAAAACTCTTCTGGCAGAAAACGATGTGTACGTTCTTCTTCTTCTTTTATGTAGGTTGTACATCAGTTTTTCTTCACGATTCATTCCGAGGATTCACTAGATGTTGACTGCAGATCTTCTCTCCATCTTTTCTGCGGCCTGCCAGGGTTTCTCTTTCCTGATGGAATCATATCCCTGGCTATCTTTACCAGACTGTCTCCGCTCATTCGCGTAATATGGCTATTCCATTCTTTTTCCTTATTTTCACAAATTTTGTAATATCAGTTATTTTACACTGATTTCTTACCTCATCACTCCTGGTATTTCCTATTATTGATCGCAATGTGTTAATTTCTATTGATCAGTTAATTGTTTTGTTTTCTTCGTATCAGCTCGACTTTCAGCTTCGTATGTGAAAGTTGGCCTTACCATAATCTTGTAGATCTTAGCTTTACCTTCTACGCTCCGCCAGCGGTGGGCGCTGGGGGAATGAGTATCTCAGTAGCCGCCGTTGCTGGTCCCGAGCCCGCAGACAGGACGAGGGCTTCAGGTCAGGTTAGCTCCCTGCCTGAGTAAAACAAAACTGCTCAGAAAACCACGCAAAGCTTCGTTTATGTTCATTTCTACAAAACGGCACTACCGCAGTCTGCGTCACAGCATCTTCCAAGAACACACTCCGAGATAAACATGTTTTCAGGCATTCTTTAGAGACTTGCAAATAGAGGTACTGACCTGCTATAACAGTGGACGTGACATTTTCAGAGCAATGAAGCATTGAAACTGTCAGGCAGAGGGACGAGTTGAGAAAAAGAAGTGGCGTTGGTGCCAGTGACAAATTACAAGAGAGCTTGCATGTCGAGTTCCAGGAAGAAAGAAGAAATGTAACGAGGGAGCCTCGCTGATGCATACATCGAGCATGCGCATTCACAGAATCCCATTTAGCCTTCATTAGTGTGTAAACGTAGAACTATAGACGCTCATGAAGACCCAATTAAAGCTCATGGTCTCGCGAGGCGCTGCGCGGCGCGGGGCGTGCGTCGGACGTGGCCGGTCCACCCGACCACCCGACCACCCGTCCCGCCCGCCCACTGCGCGACGACTATCCTCCTCCACGTCGTTTACTCACCCGCTCCACAGCACAATATGCAACTGGTTTATAATGTTAGGCTTTATTGCATACGTATATGTTCCGAAAGCGAGCGGCGTTAGCGGCGAGTTTTCAAATTTGTACGAATGCAACTAAGCAACATTATAAACGAGACGCACTTTTTATATGACATGAATATTATTAATAATAAGCATTATACATTTATAAAGGAACCACAATTCATTTTAAAAGCAAATTTCAAAATCCGTTTTGCAGTTGGCAACAGATTATGAGTTTCATTACGTCGCGCAGATAGGTCGGGCAGGGAGGACGAGCAGGGAGGACGGGCAGGGAGGACGGGCAGGGAGGACGGGCAGGGAGGACGGGCAGGGAGGACGGGCAGGGAGGACGGGCTGCGTACCCCCTTACGGAGCGCCGTGTAACTGCTCGCTGAAGAGGCGCAGAAGGGGGAGCCGGGCGGAAGAGTACAGGCGGGAAGAATGGTCAGGAAGGGGGGGATCGGAAGGGGAGGACGGGCTGTGCCATAAAATGCTATTTTATGAACGTCTTGCAGCGGAAAAAAGTATTTATAATGTTAGTATTCGAATTTCTTTCAATATGTGCGCGAAACAAAAGTGTGCAATATCATGTAGCATTCTAAATTTCCGTTTGCTATTATCTGTAGCCTAAATCAGTAGTCATTTTTTTAAATTTTCAATTTGTCAATCACACTCACCATTGTTCATTACTATCACCATCTTTTGTTTATCTATCATTTTGTTCAATATTACCTATTCGGTTTTCCTCTTCTTCTTCTTCTTACGCTTAATATTATTTATTTCCTTTATATAGTTTTTCGTTTCACCAAGTAGTTTTTCTCTTTTCATCATCATCGTCATCACGATGCTTAGGATTATAAGACTCTTCTGTTGTGATCTGATAATCTCAATGGTAGCCATTAATTTCCTTGTTTCCTTGATGTGCTATTGTATGATCTCTTTTGCTTAATTTTATTCTCCTTTGCTTGTTTCATATAGTTATCCTCTTCTTCTCCTCTTTAATTTTTTCTTATTGTCTATTTTTTCTATTTTCGACATATTTGTTTCGTTTAATTATTCATCTTTACTTCTTTCGCTTTCCCTCCTTTTTTTCTTATCTCATATATTCCCCCATATAGTCTATTTTTCTTTCATTTTTAAGTCTTCCTGTACATTGTGTTGTATGAATTATATTGTACGTGTTGTACTGTATGTTTTATATTCTTTTATAAGAAGGGTTTTATTTGCTTCAATTTATTGTTCTAAAATCTCCTAATTTTTGAGAGTTGATTCTTCTGTCCTTCGCACAAGTGATTATTTAGGACAAGGAAATGATGAATTAAATGAAACTAGTCATGAAGGTAGTCCCTCATGCCGAGTTCGTATTAGTATGGCTGTTTCCGAGAAAAACGCGACGAAAAATCTTGCACCAACAGGCAACCATGCATGTGCCGTAACGGGATAGATAGTGTCCTGATATCTGGCGGTGCGACAGGTGGTGAGCCCTACTCGTCCACTGAATATGTTTTGTTAAATCCCGATTGAAGCTTCTGCTTTGCTTATTTCGTATTGTAATAAATTATGATAATCCGAAAACTTCTTATCAATAGTAAAGTGATCTGCAATGCCGTTGGCATATCGTTATGACACAAACAACAAATTCACATAAGCAAGTTTGACGGGTCAATGACACACGGAAACTTTCTAAGCTTATTGATGTCCTTCATTTTACTTGTTTTTGGTGTCATTTATTTTGCTGCAATTTGTTCTGTTTCACGTAAGATAGACGAAACTTTTGGAACGGGAGTACTATGACAACGTCAATGTTTGATAATTCGTCGGTAAAACAATTTCCTGCCCCGAAAATAAAAGAGAACATTTCGACGAATGGAAAACAATATTACGCCTCATTGTTCTAAGGGTTTGAAATTTGAAGGATGTGCGTACATTAGGTAATAATACATTACCAGTGGATTGTTGGATTCTTTTGTATAACGAGTTTCACGTTATAACGGGATGTCGTAACACTCTTTCTTCCAAACAGCAAAGATTCAGTTGAGGAAAAACAGTTTCTATATGAAAATAAAATTTTCTTTTCTTTAACAAGGCAATGCCTTAGTTATTATGTTGGTAATGACTTTCCGTCGGAATTCTGGGCAAATTATAACATTTTGAAACAGATCCCTTTCAGCATTAGATCTATTTCACAAATAGATCTTATTATTTCAAAACACCTGAGGACATTAAACGATACTGTTTGAATTGTTTCGTGGAAGGTTAATATTCGTTTGCGGGTAAGAAAAAGGTAATTGGTCGCAAAAGAAGACTTTTCCTGCTATGAAATTAATTTTCTGATTGGGTGAAGTATAAAAATTAAATATCTGTGATGTGTCCATTACTTTTAGAGGATGTGATACACCTAAACGGTCGTTTTAGTTACAATATAGGTAAGTTATCAATGCTCGATGTTATGCCTCGAATGTGTCACAGTGACAAAAATATTAGAATTTATTTTTTGAATTGTTTATCGGCATTCGAGTTTTTGCCATATTCCTTGCCCATCAGTGATTGATATTTTAGTTTTAATGCCTTCATTGTTTTGAGAACTTTTAAGTAACTTTTTGGACATTTAAATCGATGTAATGAAAAGGGCTTTGCTGTAAAATTAAATCAATTCAATAAATGCTACACAGCCGTTGAATGAATTTCACATGGTTCTTATGAGATGTTTCTGTTAATGTTGCCACTTCGCGGCCCGTGAGTCTGGTCGAAAGTCCTCTCTCCTCAAGACTGGAGGCTGCTGCAAAAATTCAACCAAACTCTTTCTATTACGGCATATATTCCTTATATAAATATAAGAAATACAAGAAAAGCTAACATAAAATATATCAGAGAATTGTACAACACAATAGTCTCGGTTCCTTCATTTATTTTGCTCTACACAAGCCCGCGCTACATGTTTGTCCAGTTAGATTCGAGAACATTGTGCGCGCCGTGAAGATCGGGAAGGTGTGGGTGCAGCGGGGGCGGCGGCAGGAGAAAGAGAGCGCTCGCACTCACACACTCTGATTAACGTTCTCCTTAATTTGCGTCGCTTCCCGTCGCGCGTGCCTTCGCTGCTGCCCTCGCCGCCGCAATTTGGGCGACGCCACCCGCGCCAGACGTCGCGTCGCGGGCTCAGAGCAGAAGACACCCAGGACATCTCGCTAAACAGGAGGAATTCAGCAAGAATTAGGGAAGAAGTAGGTGAACAAATTGATGGTTAGTGTTTGTGATAATAGAAAAACATAGTTTTCTTGAAACTTTTACTTAAACTAGAGTTGATGATCGGTTATAATTCAAATTTGTGGAAGTTACATTCGTACAAATCTAGAGGAGTGTTTTCTGTGAGTTAAAAAAGTGGTTTTGAATATTTGAATAACAAAAACAGGTGAACAAATGGTTCCAAGATGCAACAAATGGAGGAGAAGATGAAACAATTGTTAAAGAGAAAGGGAAGTTTCGTGGCCATACAAAACGATCTGAGCAGGAACTTTTCCTTTGTGCGTTCCTGTTTGCGGCATACCAGCCCTGAGGAAGACCACGACAAGATGGTCGAAACGTCGACAACACAGCGTTCGACGCGGCGTCACCCGGACAGCCCAGATCACGCACATGACAGTGGCCGCGGAACGCTATGACTTCAACTTTTCCTTTGGCACGTCTATTATACTGGGCCATTATGGGTCAATTAGGAAACAAGTGACTTTATAAAATCATGATAACACAATTTTTAGGTAAGATAACAAATAGTTAAAAATAACGAAGGAATGATTCATAACTAGCGCGTTTGTTCCTCCTACGGTTCAATCATTTTAACAAATATTTACAGATATTATCAACAATCTTCGATGTAAAACTTTCAACTCAAAATCAAATTATAATAAAGGAGAATTGATTAGTCTGTTAGATTCTAGAGAAAAATGTCAACAGAGGAAACAACATTACGATTCTGTGCGAAATAATAAAAGGTTTCGAAGATTTCTATTACTTTGTGTTTCACTACCCTCTTCTCTATTACAAAGATCGTTCGTTCGTTCGTTGTTTGCTTCGCCAGGCGGCGCGGCGCGGCGAGAGCGGTACGAGGAGGTGCGGTACGACGCTCAAATTAAAGGCATCCTGCCCCGGCGACCGACATCTCAATGAGCAAATAACGAACCTTTCAAAAATGCAGGCCACGACTAATTTCGAAAAATAAGAAAATAAGGGCGGACTTCCCTTTTTTAATTACAGACCGGCCTCGTCTCCTCTGCTTCTGCGCCGCCGCCGCCGCCGCCTCCACCTGATGCGCGGGCAGCCAGGGACCACCCCCGAAGCTCGAGGGGAGCGCACGCAACCCCGGCCACGTGGCGGAGGCGGAGGCGGTGCCGATGGCGCAGTGGTCAGGATGAGTGGCAAGAGGAAACCACGAAGGCGACGACAACACAACAACAACAACAACAACAACAACAACAATAATAATAATAATAATAATAATAATAATAATAATAATAATAATAATGCCAAAGAATAAGAATAGGGCAATGTGATTTTAGCAAGAAGCATCGCAAACAAAACCATACAAAATACGCAGAATAACAGACAATGCTGCTGATCCTACTTGACATAAAATGGGAGGCAGGAAAAGTATTAAAGGAAATCGCGAAAAAACAAACCACTACTGGGTCAATATCCGAAAATAGACAAGATACAGATCAACAATGAATAATCATTTATGTGTCTTAAAAAGGTAGAAATTAAGCCAGAATCGTAAGCAGTTGTAAACGATGCCCAAGATGTTAATAAATATCATAAATTTAGGTATTAAAACGTAGAGGACAGTTCAAAATAGAAAAGAAGTCTATTCAAAATGTATTAATGAAGGTGCTAGGTGCCTTAGATTGTTTTTACCGCCAAAAGCAGGAGCGGTGCGCGAAGCTCAGCAGGTTGTCGAGCCAAGATCCAAAATCAAACAATTTCGATTTTGACTGAAAATGCAAATATTTTGTTTTAATCCGCAATTTCTCATATTACGCGTACGAATGAAATCTCATACTCTGTGTGCTACTGCTTGCGACACAGGAAGGAATCGAATAGAACGCCCAACATTAAATATTTGCTATTCACCTGCTGCATTATGGAAGGGTAACTTCTAATTCATGATATATTGAAAACTGTTATATTGTGTTTATATTGCATTCATTGTAGACATGGTGTATATTTTTGAAGTATTCATTACCATTGATTTTGTCGGATACTTAACAAAAATAGTTATTTATGTCACAAATTTCTATATTAGTCTTTAAGGGCTAAGCCGGAAGGTTAATTGCAAGGCGTTATAGCCTTGGGATATCAGAGCCTTGGGTAACGAAGGATAGCGAAGCCGAGTAATTAACTTTCTTAAATACTAATAGAGTCCTTAAATACTAATAGAGGACGAGTTACTTACAATGCTTTTTGTTACTTCTAGTTTATTGCTTATTCAAAATAAACTTTTGTCCCTTTTATGATTTAAGAATTGTCATTACTCTGGATTTTCTGTAGCAAGGGTTGGTGGTACTGGATTCTTCGTTTGTGATGAAGCAGATGATACAAGTATTCTCGAGGAAGCAGAACTGACTTGATGCCTTCTAAATCTGTAACCACTCTTGAGAAATCTTATGATTTATTTGATGATTGGCGAACGAAAAGGAATGTTCAAAGCATTAACGAAGAGATTTATTAGCATACTACCTTCAACATATCTGTACCAAAGTAATTGTAAAAGAATGTTAACATTTCTTCAAAACTTATTTTTGTGTCAACGTCATATTTATCCAAAGATTTAAGAGCACTTATTAAGTCCAAACACGAATGTTGGCTGAAATTTTTTTTTTCGTAATACTGTCCGTTAATATATCTGCTTTATGCAACCACACTGAGAAATGAAATGCCCACTGGCCGTTCAGAAATTAACGGCCACCGGCTGTTAAGGAACCAAATGATCTTCAAACTATTTATTAAACTTCGAAAACAGATGACAAACGACGTAATATATACATACACACAAAATAATTAACACCCTCAAAAGTAATTTTCAACTTTTCAATTATAGAATTCTTATTTTCAACTCATAATTTCACATTACAGTAAATGTAAGTATTTAATGCACAATTATTATTATTATTATTATTATTATTATTATTATTATTATTATTATTATTATTATTATTATTGCTAATCTTCATAAGCAGTCGAAGTGCGGACGTCGCCGTCTTCAATCTCTTGATGTTCCTGCAACCTCGTGAGTGCTGAATAACGGTTTAGAAATGTTCATTCATTTCGATACCGAATGTACTACTACTGAAGAGAACTCCCAATGCCCATGTTCTTTCAACGAGAGCGCATCGCTTCTGTTTACGACTAGCATTGTAGCCGATAATTGTTGAAAACAATGCCCTGTTTATGTAGAGCTCAAGTGAGTCTAATTTTAAAAATCCTGCTATTCTTTTCTGAGTGTCTTCTATTATGTGTATACCCACAACGTGTTTACTGCATTCCTATAATTGACAAAAAGGCGTCTCGTTTCTAGCTTAGAGGGGAGTAGGTTGGCATATTTTAAATAAATGAAATGCATTGAATGGAGGACCGTCTTTGCATATTACAAACATTCTATTTTCTTTGTTTTTGTGCAATTCAGTGTAACTAGTACTCTATTGCTCGTGGTGTCTATATCAGTAATAGTCAATGACACATGTTCGCCTCGTCATCATGCCCTAAATATACCAAAAATTACAGTAAATATTTTAAGTAGTCATTTGCTTCCAGTAAAAATTTTCTAAAATGTTCTTACGACAAAATCTTGGCCTTCTTGTAACTGTCGCGTCTTAATCAACAATCGTATCGACTTGAAATGGAAGATGGCGTTGCACTCCTACGTATTCGAAGCAAAGTTGTTTGTAATTTACTTTTTTTCATAAACGAAGAGGCACTACGAAAAGTATTGAACGCCACACAGCCGATATCACAAATAACTTATAAGTCTTGGCTGGTTATAAAGTTCAGCTATCGCCTCGATTTATAAACTTCAACTGCGTCGGTTATGAGTTTATCGACCTAATGGCGTTAATAACTGTAATGGACTCGCAAGCATTTAACGGCCTTTGCTAGGATCACGCTCGTAAAGCGTCGATTAAATGGTTGGTTGCTAAGAGCCAAGTGCGTGTTTACCAACGTCAACAACAAAAAACATTTTGTTTTCTTTGTTCAGAAGCACATGCTCTGTTGAAGGCTTTTAATAGAATCTAAAAGTATTTTGGATGAAAATTCACTAAGCAATTGTAATGTGAAATTGTCTGTTTTTAATGTTTTTAACGTAAAATTATTCATATTTCGAATAAAGTTACATGCTCTTTAAATCATATAAGTAACTTTTTAATTAATTTTGAAGGGCACCACAGCAGAGAAATATTTTTTGAAAAAATCATTCAATGACATTCATTCTTTAATATCTAAAAAGTTGTTCAAAATGCGAAAAAAACAGCATATTTATAAAGTTTGGGAACCCCTAATAACACCGCAACGTCAGTTTTTCGATACAGGCAAATATATGTATATACATGTATACATACACTCATTCAGAAGACCGAGATTCTGGAGATCTGGAATTTTGGTTCAACCCTGGGATACTGGATGCGGAGGCTGTCAAATGAAGGAAACCCACTTCAAGCAGCCTGCATAGCACGACGCGGAACTATAGTTGAGTTACTCTAAGAACTTTCACAGACACTTCGACACATCGGGAAGCAAATGAACGACCTGTAGGGCGATGGAATTGCAAGAGAGTGATGAATCCATTTATAAATGAGCTAACTGTAAGCGAACGCATAGATGAATTGAGCGTAACGATTAACCTGCCAAGTAACAGAAGCTTAGCATCAGCTGTCAACACTGTATGTTCTTATAGTATTCTCTGTACACTCGGCCCGGCTAGCCCATTCACCCAAGTCACTCATTAACAACGGATAGCATGGCACGGCACAGCGTGATACGGCATGGGGCACCCTCATTTTAGTAGAGTTAGGGAGCGCTCCAAAAATCAACTGATTATAGTGGCTTGCATTCAATTCTGATGACTAGATTTGGAGAAAATAAATAATTTGGAAGCAAACTGAAGAAACCAACAATCAAAGTTACTAATGCATTCCAGCCCCGTAACTTGGTCATCAGGGTCTTCTTTTGTTTCTTCAATCTTCTTTCTATGTTTTTTTCTTCTTTCACCTGCCTATTGTTTCTATTTCTTTTGGGGCTTTATTTGAAGTTCTCGATATCTCCTTATCAAGCGTTTCTTACCAGAACTACTTAACTTCGTGAAACTACGTGAAATTCACTTCTTGGTGAAGATGGAGGTGAAGCTAAAGATTGTATTTTTACCCACGTTCTTCCTCTTCTGAAAGCAAGTAAAGCGTTTTTAACCATATTGTAATTTAACCATATTGATCACTAAGCGTAATCACATCTCGTCTTGCACTACGATTTAACTACATTGTTCACTTCAAAACAAAAACAAATACTCACTAAACGTAGAAGAACACAACACGAACAAACACGATGGACACTGTGCAGACAAATTAATATCGTAAAAGTGTCGCCAACGTCGGAATTTGACATTTAGAATTCTTCCGTGGTAATTCAAAGTAAACAAAGGAAATCGCATATTGATATAGACATCACCGCTGTCAGTTGCCCGAAGATGGCCTCGACCCCCCTTTTGAAAACTAATTTTGAACACTCGACAAGCTGCAAAGGTCCATAAATTATATATCAAATTAAAGAGGTTTTAAATATTAATATACAACCAAAAAAGGAAAATCGAAAATTTCATAATTGTTTGCCCTTGCGGAGTCCAGCATTGCATCAAAGCGTAAACGTGATGGAGGTCTGTGAAATAAGAATGGGGAAACAATTGTTGGCCGTGGTTTCAGTGTTGTAACGAATATTGCATCACCTGCTGGAATTTGCTGCGCGTGGATTGCGTCATCTGCCGGCGCCCCTTCCCGTCCCCCCGAACTGGACGGTTCCGGACTATTCGCGAGTCGCGGGGAAAGGTGGAGAAAGTGCTGGTTGTGTCGAGACCAGCGCCGGCCAGGTATAAATGCGCCGCTGCCGGCGGCCGCGAGTCAGTAAGAAGTTAGTCTGTGTAAGTCAGTCAAGTAGTCGGAAGTATGCGGCCGCGAGTCAGTGTAAGTTAGTGTAGTTAGTGTAAGTAGGTCAGTCAGTAGTCAGTCAGTGTACGTTAGTGTAAGTAGGTCAGTCAGTAGTCAGTGTACGTTAGTGTAAGTCGGTGAGTGTATGTCAGTGTAAGCCAGTGTAAGTAGTAGTCGGAAGTAAGCAGCCACGGATCAGTTAGTGTTTGTAATCAGTGAATAAGCAGTCAGTCCGTTAGTGTGTCTGAAGTAGAAGTTGTGCTGTAAAGTGTGCATTGCGGTGAACAGTGGTGCAGTGGAGTGTGGTCTGCGCAGGGAGTTGTGGTCTGCGCAGAGAATTGTGGTCTGCACAGGGAATTGTGGTCAGCGCAGTGGACCGTGGACAGTGCAGCGGACTGAGCGATAGTGTTGGTTTGTTTACATTTAAATATAGAAAAAAAGTAAAATTACCGTTTTCGAAACTCAAATCATTCTAATAATTAGAATAATTCGAGTATTCGAATTCAGAATACACCATTTAAAATTAACTCTATTTTTTTAAATTTAATTGTTATTCTAACACAACAAACAGTGATGGTACTTATGTCATGTATATAATGAAATTTAAGTGCACACTATTTATCATCTCAATAATTCCAGTGAGGCATTTGCAACGACATGCTGAATAAAGAAAAAAATATTTATCAATTCATAGTTTCACGGCTAAGACCATTTTAGCCGTCACAGCCTCAAACGCTGCTTCCCGACTCGGACGAGCACGACACACAAAACGAATGTTTTAATTAAACTCAGGCCTATGCTATAATATGAAGCAAGTATTATTCTATTCGAGCAAAAAATGTAGAGAAAAAAGTGGAGCTTTTTTGGGAGGGAAATCACATATTTTTTTCATGTCACCATTCCACGCTAGGTTACGCGGAAACTTCTCGCAGTTTCATATGTGCCTTTATACTACGTATTAGACAAGAAAATTAAAAAGGGAGAGCTGCCGTTCTCCATTAATCTTTAGTTTTATCAAAACTCCCTCTCAAACTAAGGAAGCCGCCGCTGGCCGGGAAGTCCTAGGATTCGAGCCCCGACGCTGGCGGATTTTTAACACTACTCATGACTCTAGATTGGTTAGGTTTGCATATTTAACAACGGTCGTGGAGAGTAGAAATACCTTACTGGAAAAAAGGACATTATTTACACACCTCGATTCATTGCCAATTCCATATGGGGTCACGTAAGATTCAATTTTGGGTCCTATTCTCTCCTGCTGGAGGTAACGATCGATTCGAAACGGAAGAAAAGTACGATTTGCCGCTGATACCAATATGCCTTTCAAGAAAGAAAGTAGATAAGAAAGATAAATAGTACAATATCAGATGTTTCAAATTAGTTTCGTGAAAACAAAGTAATAGTAAACGAAAGAAAAGCTGTTTGAGTGCAATTATCCTCTTGATAGAAATTATGGACTCCAATTACATTCAACGATGTGCTGATGGACTGATGTTAAGATAACAAACTTCTTGTGCCTCTCAATTCAGTCCAACCTCCAATGGAACGTCCAATTATATGAATTGAACGCAAAAAGTTTTCTGTGGTACGGGCGCAGAATTCTTTCGAATTCATTCAGCTTTCATACAGCTCGTGTATTTCGTATCGCCGCTCCCTGAGATATGGCATAATATTCTGGGAAAACATTCCTGTAGCTCCCACATTTTTAGATTACGAAAATGAATTGTAATAATAACAAGCAAATACCACTTTCGTGATCCTACCAACCTACGTGATTCTGTAAATATGTTGTATTTGCTTTCTATTGAAATACCGGCTACAATGAACGTCAAAAAGAAAAACCCTATTGATTTTAATAATCATATTTAATGCATTAGTTACTATTTGTACTGTATAATTCTAAAAGACTAAATGCCTGAAACTGAAAATATTGAATCTCAGCTTCTGGTTCAATGGCTGCCAACGCGATCAGATTTGCCATCCAGTTTTCCTGACTGTGAGCAAATGCCAAAAGCCCCCTTGTTTTGCTTCTGAATTTATATGTAGCTTCACTATGTGTGGACGTTTTCTTAAACCCAGTGGGGGAAAACAGTTATTCAAACACTCGTTCTCCATGGTCTCGCAGAAGTAAGTCGTTTCCTTCGTGTAGTGCACGGTAAGGGGGAAGAGCCAATATCGTTTACAGATTTGCCTTTGCAATTCGTTTTTTATTAGATGGGAGCAAATATTTTCAGCAATTCTTACCAAAACGCTAGTTGCTGCGTGTATACATTATTCAACTTAATAAGTAAATGTATAAAATAAAAATGGCCGAAGCGTTGGCTGTTATGCAATTTAAGAATGATGGTTTATTCATGATTGGATTAAGTAATTTTGACTCTTGTTTGAGCTTGCATTCGTTTTAGTCTGTTATTAGGTTCAACTAGATAGATACCTATATGGCATTAAACCGCTGCTCCGTGGAGAAGAATTCTAGTGACCGGCTTCTGTGATTGGTAGTTTCTCCGGTCGCAACCAGGAAAATGCCGGAACAGCATCTTAACAAACAGATCACGGACCTCGAGTAATTCCGAGTTCCTTCCTCATCTTTGTCCAATTCTCTCCCCTTACACAGTGTAAGGGGAGCTCCTACCTGGCCTTTCGATATGTGTGCAAGTGTAGTGCATGTGAGAGTGTAAGTTACATTGTGACTATGAGCAGGTTTTGTTCAACTCTCCTTTTGCTTGTAATGGTGGGAGTAGAGGTGAGGGCGAGTTACTATTTTGTTAGCAATGCAGAAAAATCAAATCTGCAGTTCGTTTACGGTTGAAAATAAGTTTTCTATATCTCGGGAACGAAAATGCCAAGTTGTTTCAAATGTTTTTAATCTCTCGCTTTTTGAAATGTTATTTTGATTTATTCATTTTTAACTTTTACTCATCCTTCAACTATTTATAGTTAAAATGATGGAAAAACTCTGGAACTCAAGATAACGTGCGCTGATGATCTTCTCCCTAATACGTCACATACAGTTTTTACTTTTTTTGCCTTAATAATTCTAAATCAACAACTCAACATTCTCTTTTAAGATATTTTCAGTTATTTCTGTTTTAAACTTTAATATCGCTCTGAAAATATCAGTTACACCACGTGAATTTGAAATCTACAATTAATATTGAACATTTATGCCATTACTTTCAAATTGAAGTTCTGTAACTGGTAATTTCTAAGCGATATTAAACTTTAAACCGGCAATAACTGAAAACTTAGAATTTTACGTTGTTGCCTATTCCAACTAGATCATTCATATCTAGCAATGATCTCTTGATTACTGCAATCCAACCAAACTCATTAAACTAACCTCAGTGTAAGTGTATTTTGTAAAAGCCTGCATGTTAAAACTATAATAAAAATCGAAATATGTATTAAATCATGGATAAAGTTATTAGAATTGAATGTTCACGTAAGTATCAGTAGCAGGATTTCAGTTTCTATCATTTCTGTGGCATCTGAGGAAAATTTGTTCGCTTTCTTCAGGGTATTGCTTTTTCAATTGTGCAGTGATTTCTGCTTTATCACATTTCATATCCTCAAAACACGTCATTTAAAATTACATAAAACCCTGCGCTATATAAAGACTTTTTAAGGAATTCATTTTATTTGTAATCATACTGAAGGTTACTCGTTAATACGCTTACAACCCCTTTTTACTAGAATATTTTCTATGTAATTTTTCTTGAGTAGTATAGAAAAACCCATTCTCTTGTGCTTCTTTGTTCCTCTACTTGATGTGTGGTCCTCTTCTTTTAGGTAGTTTCAAAATACACCCGATGACCCACAAAGACCAGTACGTTGAGAGGTCGATTTTCCTGAGTGACTAACGCCATGCCGTGGGCCAGGCCTGCGGCGATGCAGACGTTTTCTGTGAAGCTGACTCATTTCGACGCCCGGGCTCCGCAACATCTTCTTCGCCAATGCCGTTGTCATCATTTGCTTGTGGCAACGCGGTCCTACATCAACGTAGCCATCGGCTGAGATGGCTCAGAGCATCAACAGTCACTGCAAAGTTTCTTACCGAAAGGTCGTCCGTTCGAGTCACGACGGTGGCGTGATTTTTCGACACTAGATAGGTAGTTAGGTCGAATTTGGCGACCTCTGGAACAGAATGCTAGAGGTCGGCTGCTCCGATCAGAAGTTTTCCGTGTTTTCTCCGAACAAAACCGGGTGAATGCCGGAGCAGTATCCTAACAAGCGGGCCACGGGCCGCGCTCAATCTTTTCGTCCTCTTCCTTGTACTATTCTCACATCGTATTTACACTTATATTTACAAGCACTACACTACCACCCAGAAGTCAAGATGAGTTGTGAGCTTAGAGCTTGTCTGGGCCGTTTGACCGCTGGTTGGAGATACCTGGATGGGGAAATTTCCGTAAGCCGAAATGCAGTTCGGCGCCGGATCTCACCGTCCGGCTGGGGGAGCATCGCTGCCTCCCGCGATGAAATCATGCACTACACGTGCGAGACTATAGACAAAAGCAGTCAACACATCCGGAAACTCTAAATCATCAATCAATGAAGCACGCAAGCAAGCAATCTGGTGTCCTCCTCTCCACCCATTCCGCCTTGTCCTCCCACGTCTCATTTGCTTGCTACTTTTCTGTACCCGCAATATGCAACTTGTAGTATCAGAGTTTCATATTAAATTACAATACATTATTAGATTACATAGGTTCGAAAATTTAAATTAACAGTCAATATTAAATCGGTTTTTACAACAATGTTAACATTTATGTTCACGTTATTTCTTTTCTTTCCGGCATTTCATTCAACTTCAAGGAGTAATTTTATTTCGGAATGTAAAATATATTTTTCTCTAAGCGGCCGTGGAGATGACCAGTGTCGCAACCTTCAGTGCTGTGCTGCCCGCGCATTCCTTTCATATGAACGTATGCATCGATACCAACGTGACCTGAAAATATACGTACTTGAGGTTCTGCATTGCCGACGTTTCGTTCTGTTATTGATATACCAAGGCTATCCTGTAAAAAATGATTAGTCGAAATCAATTTTCAATATTAATAAATCAAAATAATAAATAAAATAATACAATTCAATTTCTTTAATGCGATATTTGTGAGACTTTTACATTTCAAACTTTCCTCTATTGGCAGTGTGGTTCTAATCGCAATCCTCCAGGATACCAGAAAGCGATTTTAGGTAATTCACCAGCTGAAGGTTTGTGGTAATTGTGATTGTTACAACAGGTTTTCCCGTCACATGAAGGAACTGAATTTAGTTCTTCTAGTATTTATTATAGTCAAATTGGACAGTGTGTTTTTGGACTCCAGAGGCCCGTTCATCGAATACTACACTAGCATTTATTTAACTGTCCATTTTAAATAAATCACCTGTCTACGGTTTCATCCAATCGGGAGCTTGAACGTCCCCACAGTAACGTCACTGTAGAGACACATAAATTCCGATTGGATAAAACAGCTGATGTGTGTCATGTGCACTTAAATCATAGAAACGTGTGTGCAGCCCACCCATACGGGAATCTTCCAATACTTTGTCAAGAGAGAAGGGAGCTCGATTTTTTTCTCTTATATATATTATATTTTGTATCCTGGCCTCATTTATTTGTCTTTCAAAGTAATTTTGTACTAATACATACGATTTTCCCAATAAGTGAGTATTTTTGGTTTATTTTACTAACTGATAGTGGATTGAACTTAATAGTTGAACCTAAGAGTGTCTTTACAATTGAAGTCCTGTAGCTTTTTACCTGATCAACATTGAACACCCTAGCGTTCATTGTCACCAGATATATTCAATTGTTCTGCCTTCAGAGATTTGGAGTTCCAGAGCGTGTGATTGCCCGCGTGTGCGCGCGGCGCCGACTTTCTGCTTAAGCGTGCAAGAGCGATTCTACTCACTGAAATTGAGAGAACGCATTATACGCTGCGGAAACTACGGATTTATACCGCCAGATATCGGTCCAATAGCCCCAAATTTTATAGAGACCCGGTTAGTTGTCAATTTTTGAAATTGCTTAGAGAATCGTTCTATCTGAAAACGTTTTCTGGTAGGATGTCCTTGGTTCAGTTGCTCAAAATTAACGATACAATCTCAGGGACGGAGGATATTGGGTTTTATATTGATGTTCTGTATCCTTATCGGTATTGATATTGTTGTGTAATTGTCTTTCCCCATTCATCACACGTTTCTGCTGGTAAAGACGTAGATAAATAATATCTTAGAAGACGCCAAGTCTAAGATTTAACTACATTTTTCTGACCACTAATTTGTTCCATGGATCGATTATATATGTTGAATCAACATTTTGTCCATAGAGTATGGTGCATAAGTGTTCACAACATGAAAAAACATCAATACTGTTGAATATAGTATCTTACAGTTTTGCCGTATCTGTGTACGTAATGTATCTGTGACGAAGTGCGCCGTAATTATACACGACAGAAAAGGGTTTACAATATTTTTATCTCGATAAACCGTAGAATATATCTCAATGACCTCCTCAACCGTTTATCTTCACATATGGACAAAAAACACCAACCACAAAAGAAGTAATTACACAAATGCACTTTTAAATAATTTTGAATGCTAAATGCCAAATCAATTAACACGCTTACAAAATACCTAATACAAACTATTTATTCATTGTGCCTTGTATTTTTTTTTTCAGGAAACAAAGGTATGTTATAAATGCAAATTTTCACTCTTCATCGAAAGACATGCATCCATTTCTGTAGGTGGAATGTGATATCAAGACATCAAACGACCTTCTCCAGTATCAGAGAATGAGTGTAGAGACAGATTTTACAGCCAACAGAGTGCGTGGAGTATTGGTCGATTATGGGCAATCCACAAGCCCAAAGAAATACATACGATGCCGGTAGTGAAAAAAGAACATAAAGCAAGATTATATGTCGGACGTTCAATGGCTCAGAGCATCGAACCCGGATGTACTGTAAACGAAACGAGAAAGAAACAGGTATTTCTACTAAAAAAAGAGTAAAAATCCAATACAGAAAAATTATGAAAGCTTCGGTCACTTAAACGGTTTATACAAATTGTGGCGGTATGCCTTTTCATTTCATACACGTACTTACTGTACTTTACTCATGCGCTTCTTTGCTTAAGATGTAGTCTATGCCATAAAAATTGGATCATTAATGCTCCTAAAAAGTGATTTCAGTCAGTTCCCAACACTTATTAAAAAATTGGGGCTCAACTCACCCTTCATAAGAATCTCGTCCATTGCTTTATTAATTTCAAAATGCATCAATTAACGCATCATTTTAATGTAAGTCATTTACATGAAACTTGTGGTTTCTGCGTCGAGGCATTTTCCTGCCATACATTTTATATTTATTGAGTTCAACTGTATTTCAACGACATCACCTCCACAGGCAATACGTTTGAAACGGTTTGCATTACAGGTACTATCTAAGTGAATGAAAAGCATATAAAAGTGTATAAATGAGCGCGCGCGCGCGCGTGTGTGTGTGTGTGTGTGTGTGGTATGAGCGCGCGTCCGTGAGTAAAGACAAATTTCTCAATAAAAATATTTAAATCAGAACGTTGAATGCATTCTCTACTGAAAATACTACTTCCCATAGTCACTGCATTCCGCAGAGCTTCTTAAGGAAACCATTCTCTGGGAAATTCTCCTATCAGTCGGATAAGTCATAGCAGAGAGGGACATTGCTCCCTGATAAACTGCTATCGTAGACCGGGGGCGATGTTATGATTTTGAATGAGGCGGAAGCTTCTGTAGAAAACAATACACAACCTGAACTGAAGACGAAAGTCCGTCAGCAATTTCGCGACTCTCGGGTAACGAACCACGACAGTTACATGTGCTCCACCGATACGGGTTAAGTGTGTAGAAGTGTTAAGTGTGTAGAAGCGGAAACGTCCCGCCATGTGTGACTGATAGGCGCGGAAATACAGCAGGGCATGGGGTGGGAGATGGGAGAAAAGGAACGCGCATCAGCTGTATGACACGGGCCGTGGAACCCGAATACAGAAAGGATATTCCACAACTCCACAGCGTCTTTAAAACCACTACCATTTGATTGGCGCGACAGCCCGTGAACTTAGATCTACCGGCGACGACTCTGCTTCGCGACCATGGGTTAAGACGTGTGGTTAGGACGAAGATATCTCCATGCGGTATTCCGGTCTTCTCAACCAGAAAAGTGAATTTTCTCATCGTCACATAGCACTATATACAGGGACATTGCAAGAAAAGGGCACACTCTAATCTTATCTAACTGGGAATTGAACCAGGGGCCGCGTAGTACGCTAGTAAGCGAGAGCTAGCCACGAGGCCGGAAGAGTATTACCCCATAATATTTTGTCATTCCGCCATGTGGAGAATGGTCACATGAAATCAAATGTATTTATGTAGCTAGAATGGAAGAATATTTTTCAAATTTACAGCGCTGTCCGTGTTGCACATTATTTAATTGTTTTAATAAGCGGAAGAATTTTATATGAGTATTTTAAATACACTCATGATTTGTTTTGTCTTCTGAACATTTGCACCCGAAGATCTGGTCCCTCCTGACCACGAATCTTCGTAAATAAAGAATACAATTTCTCTAAATTAACAACATATTAAGTGTTATACACCGATTATCTACAATTTCTCAAGAAAACCACATTGCAGTCATTTACTATTGTTTTAATTTTCGTTCACTGATTTTTGAGCGTGAACTACTGATGCGCACTCTTGGGATCCGAATTTATTAATTCACAATGTCTAACAACATTCAACAAATAATCATATATTATTAATGATGGTTTCTTCTGAAAACCCGTAAACGCCTTCCAGATCAACGGTATCTAGACAATCCAATCAATGAACATGTTTGTTTCTCAGAACTCGAGCAATCGTGGAACCTCGCAGAACCTGTCAAAACACCTTAAACTATTAATTAAAACAAAATGAATAATAAGAGTAAAATACTCTTCAAACAAAAATAATCACTACATTAGCATAAAAATTATGCATAGGGACAATAATCAAAAGAAAACCTGTAGTTTCGATTATTCAGCTATATCCGAAACATTGCAATGGAGTTACACGTCGCGGAAGGGGGTTTGAACTGATTTTGGTATTGAACATTGGTATAGAACAATCAATACTCTTGCAGCAGGATCGATCTTCCAAAATATTGAAACAATCAAACCAAACAATAATATCGTCCACAATCAGAAATCCCATCCTGTTATTTACAAGTGACAATCGCCTGTGTAATACTTATGGATACTCTAGTGACAACAGTGACAAAGTTTCAGCTCCAACGCACTGCGGCGGGGGCGGCGTTTGTGAAGGCGGAGGCGTGTGGCGTGTGGCGTGTGGGCGTGTGGCGTGTGGGCGTGTGGGCGGGGAGATTGGATTCGCACCGCTCTGCGCGGGTGGAAAATGCGCCGTCACGCCTTCCTCGGGGGGCCGGGACGGCCAACGGCTTGGGCCGGCCGCCGCGTGCATGCCGGCCGATCGGCGGCCGGGCAGCCGGCTACGGCGCGGGGCGCGCTGATGGCCGCCGTCGAGTGGGTTGTGGTTGCGTAGAGCGATTGTCGGAGGATTTATTATTTCATGGTTCCGTGCGTGTCAACGGCTACGACCATTAGTACCGGAAGTGTAGTGCACATTTTATCACGAGAGGTGACGGTGTTAACGGCTGGATGGTGAGGTCTGGTGTCGACCTACACGTCCGCTTGCAGGTTTTTTTGTTTTTTCAGTAAAAAAAAACTCCCACCAGCAGAGCACCGCCCGAAGCATGTCAATCTCCAAGCTTCCCACTGGACTCCCGCCGTGTGTGGTAGTGGAGGACATGTAAGCGTGTGTACGAAGGGTAAGCATAGGACAAGGAAGATAAAGGAAAGATCGCGTGAGATTTGTTAGAGTACTGCTCTGTCATTCACCTAGTGATGATTGGATAAACCACGCAAAACTGGCACTGCAGTGACATCAGTTGACGACCTAAGCCACCCCAGCCGGAGACTGGCAATGGAAAAAGGAGGCTCGGGTATGAGGTGAGTGAATTGGAGCGAGTTTGAGAGGATTGTTAGGATTGAGCGAGATGAGGCGTTCGTGCGAAAAAAAATTATTGACTTTATTGACCGTAATCAAGATTTTCGGCTTTAGTGGAGTTGAAGTGTCTCTCTCTCTCTATTCTAAATGGTTTCAAAAACACAAAAAGATCCATGAAAATTCACCGGAACGCCATGGTGTGCTAAGCTCGTTTCGAGTTGAGAGAATCAAAATGTCTCAATAAGTATCTTCAAACCTCGCAAAACCCCAATATAATGATCCGTACAACGATCTGGAGACAAAAATTGTAGCAAGTATGGTGTTCTTAGACATAAATACGTTGGATTTATGTCTAAAACGATTTCGATATACGACTAGTAATAGAACTCTAAAAATGCTGCTGGCGGCCAAGAAAAACAAAATTTCTGTATCCCGTCAAATTGAAAGTATGTAATAAGTATGAAAGGTTTTACATTTGTCGACACAATAAGAAGAAATATATTGCAGAATAAAGTAATAACGGTCTGATTTGGAATATTCTGAATCAAATGGGATATCTGGAGAGAGTCAGGCCATGGGTGTTTAACATCGCTGAACAATCATCTTTCCTTCTAATTTAGACTTGTAGAATTATTTAAACCATTAAATGTAATGAAGAAATTTTCTCTTTATTTTTTGAGGACATTTCCATTAAGACTTAACAGCTTTATTATGTTTTCATACAGGTAGCATCGCTGATATCCATTAAAAACTTTAAATAATTATTCTCCCTTCTTTGACTTACGTTTGAGCCCTCCACGATACCGTCAATAATATTTAACATCCAGTGATTCTCACGAATTGACCAAGCCAATTCGCTTTGTACTTCATTAATACCTCTAACGCTTTTATTTTTCACGCTTGTATCAAATAAGCCAGTGATTATTTCGTCTACATAGTGGCTCGATGTTTGAACTCGAATTTGTCTGATCTCAAGAAGGTATAAACTGCTCAACTGTTGAGGAATACCGAGAAATCATATTTAAGCTTCAACAAGTATACACGAGTATAGTTTGTCAGTAAACGAGTGCCCGGGCATGAGTGGGCGGTGGGCGGGTGGGCGAGCGACGGAAGGGGCGTGTGGACGCGAGGTGATAGGTCGGGTGAAGAAAGAGAAGCGTGGGGAACGGCGGAGGCCTTTGGCAGGGGTGGTCAGTTACGAGACGCCGCGAGTGGAAAAAGCGCCTGCGAGGCGGACAGGCGGTGCGAGTGCCATTGTCAAAGGAAATGGACGTAAGTGCGGGCGGCAAGCAATTAACAGCGAACACCGCCTCCCGTTATGCCACACCCGTCTTCACCTGCTCTCTTTGAGCTTCACCGGCTGCGCGCTGCCGCCAGCTGCACGGCCGCTGGTTCGGAACCCGACGCCGGCGGCGGGTCGCTGTCGTCCATTTCCCATACGGCACAGGCCACAGTGTAGTGCGCGGCATTTCCTGCCGCAAATCAACAGACCTCAGCCGATGTACGCCATTATTTAGGCATTCTCGCGGCACGAATCCATGTAAATAATAATTTAAAAAGTATCCTACATGGACGTGATTATTATAATAATAGTTCACGGAGCTCAAAATAGTTTATGTGAAAATATGTACTAGCCACTGAGTCGATATAACATAATTGTGGATTTAACAAGAGAAGTGGACGAAGGTTTAAGTGTCAGGCATCAATACTACGTGATCTGGGTTAAGCTTGGGCTGAGAAAGGAACGGAAGAAATGTATAGAACTTATAGAGTCGTGAAGGCCATAGAATGCTATTCAAAACGACGGCGAAACGTTTCGCCCAGGAAATAGCTACATATAGGTAACTAAGGTAACAAGCAAACAAAATATGCAGCTACTAATGTTAGTGATATAGTATGTGCGTTTTAAAGGATGTTTAAATTTAATGCCACGTACTTAGCAATAGCCTGCGGTGTTGGCTGAAAAGATCCGTGCGAGTACTGATACACTACATATATGTAAAAGGTTGCGCGTTCTAATCGGAGCAGAACATGTATACTTGTCCTTTAAGGGGCATGCATAGGGTAATACGAGGTGTTCGGGTGTAAATAATTTGAAATTTTCAACTTAAGCCTGGTCGTTAGATTGGCCTTTAAGAACAAGATGGGGATAGATTTATTTACTAGTGATTTCGGGCGTGTCAACTACTAACGCCATTATTTGCGTAAGTGTAGTGCATTTTTTATCGCGGGAGGTGGCGGTGATCTTGAGGAGATCCGACGCCGACTTACGTCGGCTTGCGAGGAGTTTTCCCCAATCAGGTATCTCCCACGAGCGTGGCACCGCCCCAGACTGGACACGCCCTACGTTCCCGGCTCGTCTCTCGACAAGTGCGATAGTGAAGGGAACGTGAGTACAAGTGTGAGTAAGTACAGGGTGAGGATAAAACAAGGAAGAGAACAGAAAGATCGCGCGCTACGTGGCCCGTTTATGAGGGTATTGCTCAGACTTTTGCGTAATGTTGAACAGAGACACCACAGAAAACTACCGATCAGAGCAGCTGACCGCTAGAATGCTCCTGTACACCGCGGCCGAATTTGACCTAACTGCCTAGCCACTGTTGAAAATCCTACCACTGCACAGTCGTGACTCGAACTCAGGACCTTCTGGTCAGTGGGAATGCAGTGACGTCAATTAATGCCCTGAGCCAACTTCGTCGGTGGAGAAGGAAATTTCTGTGTCCAAAGGTCAAGTGATTATAACAATGAGCAACGAATGACAATGATAATTCGCTCACACGTGTCCCGCACGTGTCAAATCGCTGTTTCTCATTGCCTCTCTGAAACGTGAAATGTCAGTTACCAATACGCCGATGTAGACCGGAACGTCTCGTATGCAATATGACCAGTTGGTGTATTAATTCCACAGTCGTGGACCAACATGAGGGAAGATGTCAATAGAGCCTACGGTTTACTGTTTAATAAGGATAACAGGGTGTTAACGAGAACTGGCATACACTGTAAATAGGACAATATACTCTCTTAGAAATCACTCACTCTTAGAAATATATTATGAGTAATATATTTTTCATGATAGTACATTACAGTTACTAATAATGCCTTTTCTCAAAGAAGTGCATTATAGTCGGGTGCTAGTAAAGCCCAGCAGCTATTCTGACGAGATTTAGAAGAACCGTGTTGTACAAGCGCCCGTAGCCCCTTTCCGCAGGCGACGAAGCCGCCTGTGCCGCCGTCTCGCTCTCGGTCTGGGAGTCCGTCACGGCGAGGCAGGGCGGTGGCGATCGCGGCAACTGGCGGATGTAAGGCATCGGCTTGCAGGTTGATGGCGACGCTCACACGCCACAGACGCGGCTCGTTAAGGTTAAGAGCGCGCTTTACGTCCCGCGGAGCTTACGTAGCGCGACTAACGAGCGGCGGCGAGAGGCTGGGCCGATTTGCGACCCAGGAGCGCCCCCCCCCTCCACGGCGCACCCACAACGCGCAGCCGCCTGCCAGGCATTTCCTGCTTCGAACGCACTCGCACACCACGCCGTTTCTGTTGGCTCGAGGAAGTAGATTGGCATCTGCACTTCCTAATGAAAAAGATGTTACGGCATGTGCCTGAGACACAGACCGTCCTACTTCACGAGCATTATCTTATGCGTAGAGCTGATGCGGGCCCAAGGCAATGACTTGTCGCGTACTCATTAATCGGTATGTTTCGGGGTGGTCCTGAGAAATGGCACCCATCAGCGAGAAAGTAGTGGCCGTAGGGAATGGGCGTTTGTGCGGAGGCGGAATCAAGCAGTCAGACGCGCGTCTCCGCACGTACGCCGCTCGCGCCCCCACTCACTAGTCAGGGTTGCCATCATTTGAATATTTAAGTAGTACACATACATCAGCACACACTTTCTCACACAATTTCTACCTTTTGCAATTTTCGAATATTCGGAGAGACCAACGAAAATTAGACTTGAGCTATTCTTTTAAGTCTCCTTTGTTCTATTCGTGGGAAAAAATTAAGGAAAAAATTGGACCAGTATTTGGGAAAAGTTTTTGTTTCATAATTTGCAGTAACTTCAAGCAGATATTGGACGAAAACTGTTTTTTTTTCTTCAAAAAAATTGTACATTACATTTTTTAAAGATCTGACGTTTTAGAACAATTTTCATTTTAAAAATCTTTATCTTGTCTAGTTTTGCGATATTACTTTCAGTAACTTTAAAAGATGGAGAGTTCGCTGGAAATGGGAGTAACACCACATTCTTACCGTCCTTTTGAGATTTGGAGAAATTTTAAAGAAAAAAATGGAGCTGATTTTGAGAAAATAATTGTTTAAAAATTGACTATATATTACACGCAAAATGTGAAAGGACTAATATTTTTGACAAAATTGTACCAGACGTCTTTGAGTAACTTATTTTGAAAATTCTCAAGATGGTCTTTGAAGAGCAGATTACATTTAAAAAATCTATCTTCAATATTCTTTCTACAGGAAGACGCAGAAAAAATTTGAACTTTTGCAATTTTCGGAAAATCTTAAGTTTCAAAGAAAATTAGACTTCCATCATTCTTTTATGCGTCTCTTTTTTTTTAAAAAAAGAGAAAATTTTGAAAATATAATTAGAGCTTCATGTGAAGTAGCTCCAAAAATCACAGTTTCAAACTCAGAAGGCCTTGAGATTCTTTAAAATAATCGAGGATTATGAAATGTGAAGAAAATCGGCTGAACGGTTTAGGCGCCAGAGTTGACGACGGGCACAGGGACGATTTTCTGTCAATCATTTTTTTATGTCAACAATTTTTTGATGTCCCAGAAAACATTGATTCTAGCTTCTCAACGAGTTAGACGAGGTAAAAGGTATCCACCTTTTAGTAAACCAGGGCCAGGCAGTAAGTTTTTTTTTCGAAAATACTTTTTACGGTGCACGATTACAATATTTTCTCTTTTTATAAAGTAAATGTTAGAAAGTAAAAGGGACGGTATTATTCTATATATTTTAGCTGGTTGTTATGTATTTTGGCCTTAATTCCGTTAAGGAGCATTATAAACTATTCTCGTTCTCGTAGTTTCCATAGTCAAGCGGAATATCCTTGTGCGTGATCGCTGGAATATCATGCCCGGTAATGGAATGAAAGCGGGATGAAGCAAGCGTCATCATAGATTAAATACACTTCCTTAGGGGTGAATAGAAGAAGCTTGTTAACATCTCATCACAGAATCTCACCTCTAGATTTCTCATCCAAACACTGACTTCCTTTAATGAACAGTTCAACTTCGATTATTTAATCTGTTATTGAGTACGCAGTAATGCTTTCAGTTTCAAAACACAAGTATCATTAATAAGTACACAATGGAATATAATATAATACAAAATAACTGATTTAACATTAAATATTTTTTTAAAGTGCTATAGGCCCTAAATAATTCCGTCACCTTCCACTTGTCTTGCAAAGCAGCACATTCTAGTGTACAGCGTTGCACAGAAACTGCACATTAGTCTCCCACAAATTTGCCGTACTGCCTCCATTATTTTTTAGACAATGTTCTCTTCCATTTCCAGCGTATCTGTGAGGAAGGTTTAAGATTCCTGTGGGCAAATTTTCAGTTGAACTGAAAAATAAAAAGTTCTGTACATTAGGTACTTGCGTTCTTACAGGAACTTTGTGGATGAGCCCATCTATATCATAGACTTTTCTAATCGTACTATCGGCGTTTCTATTACTACTATCGGCCGAAATATTCTACAATTCACATTTTTATAAGGAAGCTACGTACGATAACTGACTAGAAAGACAATCGCAATACTAGTGAAGAGTTAGAGAAGTATTAAGGCAAAAAAATTAATAACTGGGAAACATTTTCGAAATTTACATTTCAATTTGTGAAAAAGTAGTCAGAGTTCAAAAACGTTGCCTTAAGTAGTATATCTCACTACATTTCATGTAGAATCGTGAAACATAAATAAAATTATCACCTGCAAAACAGTCACACACGCAACCTCACCTGGAAATGAAGAATGGAAATCATAATTAGGATTATTTTATAATAGCCTGTACATATAATTCATGACGGTGATTAATACTGCCCAGGTGACATACTGCATTTAATTCACTTGTGTATTTCTCACTTCTGGTTTGTAACGAAAGAATTAGCAAAAATTGCTGTTATTTAGAAACTGAAAACATTTTTAACGAAACCTGCTAAACAGCTGCCTTGATTAACCAGCCATTTTTGTGGAACTCCACTAAAGGCCATTTTTACGTGGAATGTACTTTTTTTTTCTACATATGTGGATAATCTCTCACATTAACAGCCACCTGTCTAAGAGGCAAAGGCCAGTCTCGTTTGGTTGATTGGCCTTCAAGAGGTGATCACTTCCAAATGATTTTGTACATTGTAACAAAAGCGGAAAAGTTGTTGGAGATTGTTGATTTAATAACTTCCTGTTCGCATTGCCAGATTACTGCGAATAATGACATCGAGAGTGTCTCTCGCACGGGGAGAAATGTTCTGCTTCGGGTAACAACGCGCCCGTTTCTCCCATTTCACAGCATACCTGTGGTTTGCTAAATTGGACTTTTTCTTCTGCATAATTTTCTTATTATAAAAGGAAGATAAATATTCTCGGTTGAGGCAACTCTATGAAAAATTTTACATTTCTATATGTAACATTTTATTCAATCTCTGCTAGCCTTCTGACACATTTCTCATACAAAATAGGGTCAATTAGGAAATAGTATAAAGATGACACTTCTGATATCTGCGGATATTTTGTTTACTAGTAAGCCAGCAACTTTCGCAATTCGACATCTGAAGAATTCAATATTTACGATGTTAGATTCCACTTTCATTCTTACCATAAATAACAAACAGGATGATGATCATCATCATCATGATCGTGATACAGATGATTTAATGAATACAGAGGTACTGTTAAGGGTCTGTAAACCAGGGTATGAAAAATGGAAATCACGAGAAAACCTTTTGTCCGTCACAAATTTCACATAATGACATCAGGCTTTCTATTCGGATAGCAGTTGCAATTGGCAGCTTACGCAGAGGTGGCTGCGGCAGCAACTTCTCTGCACGGAACAAATGTAAATGAAGAAGGTAAAACAGGTTCGCATCCCGCGCAACCCATGAATGTTTTCACCTTGTGGTGGCGGCATGGCACATCATCGCGAATCGTATTGTATCATCCACATCCTACAATATCAACCACATCACCCATCATTGCTTATGTGGCTAGACGCTAGGGGCAGGCTTCAAACGGACTGTCTGGATCTTACAATGACAAGCGAAGCGATGAGTCGGGTGGCAGGCCTGCGGGGGTCTGGTCGCGCGGCCGTCGCGCTGCGTGTGCGCTCGAATCGGGGTCCTGCGCACCGCCGCAACCCGTGGTTATCCCATTGCTCCATTTGCGGCCCACTGGGGTTGCGCCTGATGAGCGCCTTGGACAGGATGTCGGGATGTGGAGCGGCCCCGCCTCCGCTGCAGCCGCCCCGCCGCCCCCTGGCAGCCGCGCCGCCCGGCGATCTATCGGGCCGGCGACCCCCGGGCCCTTCCGGCCCCCCGCCGCCCCCCGCGTAGAGCGGGTGCACTCGCTTGCCCTTTGCTGGGCTGGCCCGCCGACGCTCCAGCGACCAACATCCGCACTCACAAGGCCTTAGTGCATATTTCAATTATGTTTGTTTAATATGTTAAATGCAGTTAGCCTTCATTAACATGTGCTCGCTATTAAATTGCAAATATATTTTAGTGTTTAAAAATTTTAAATAAAGGCAATAAATATTTTTAATTCATTGTTTAATTATTTTTGGTTCGCGAAATTTTGTTTAATGTTTATAAATATTGTTTAACATATTTTAAGTTGTATTTGGCTCACAAACGGCGACGGCCATTGCAAACCCATGTCCCTAGGCACGCCATTGTCTGTAGGGGCGATATTTTATAAACGACAGTTGAGGACCTACAATTATGAGATCTATAAGTAGTTACAAATGCTGCTGCTATGAACATATGGCCAGAAAACGAGGCTGGCAGTGGTACTGATGAAATCATATCATGTTTCAATAAATACATAAATAATGTGTCAACTAGTGTTGTATATTCTGATTATTTTTCCATAGAATAAGAATCTGACTCTGACAGGAAACAACTCATTTAGTTCAGAGTGGAAAATTAGATGTCATTGACAAGTACCTAGTTCCTGGATATACAGATCTTGCCTGTGACAGAGAAGTCGCAATCATAGAATAACACAACAGAGCTTTGCATTTGTTACTTATGACCTAATGACTGGGTTGTGTTCGTGAGGAAGACACTGACCTGTCGTTGAAGAAGATAATTTAAAAATGGTAGAAAACAAATGAAAAAAATTGTTAAGGAAGCTTTTCTGAATAATGCGAAAGAAAGATGAAAGTTGGAACCTCTTCACTAAATATTCTACCGTTTTGAGGACATATGTAAATATAAGTTTTTCTAATTGCGCACGTTGTGGTGACCTGGAATAGAAAAGAGGGATCAATATCGTTTCTACAAGTAGCAAGTTACTTCCACTATCACGCTGTGTCAGATCACACTTATTGTGTGTTCTGGATACCAAATCACTGCTTGACGTCAAAACGCCTGTCTATTTGTCTGCTTACTCTGTCAGTCTAAAAGTTTTATCAGTGTGGCTAACAATTCATTTGGTAGACAATATAACAATTCGTTTTTAGTCAGTCTAACAATTCTTTTGTCAAGTAGTCATACAATGCGTGTGTAAGACAGTCGAACAATACGTTTATCGGTCAGTCTGACAATATGTTTATCAGACAGTCTAACAATTTCTTTCTCAGGCAGCCAGACAATTTCTTTGCCAATCAGCCAAATAATTTCTTTGCCTCTTAGCCAGACAATTTCTTTGCCAGTCCGCCATACAATTTCTTTGCCAGTCTAATAATGTGATTGTCAGTCAGTCTAACAATAAGTGTAATATTTGTTAGGCAGTCTAATCTATTTGCCAGTCAATCTAACAATTCCTTTGTCAGTCAGTCTAACAACTCCCAGTCTGGATTTGATTGTCAGATTGGACTTATTTGTCAGACTGGATTTGCTCGTCAGACTGGATTTGCTCGTCAGACTGGATTTGCTCGTCAGACTGGATTTGTTCTTCAGATTGGGTTTGTTCTTCAGATTGGATTTGTTCTTCAGTTTGGATTCGTTCTTCAGATTGGATTCGTTCTTCAGATTGGATTCGTTCTTCAGATTGGATGTGTTCGTCAAACTGGAGTTGTTCGTCAGTTTAGATGCATTCGTCAGACTGGATTTTTGTCAGTCTGGATGTGTTTCTCAGCCTGAATGAATTTGTTGCTCTGGATATTTGCCTGCTTTTTTGTCTGTCTGGATGTGCTTGTCTGTCTGGATGTGCTTGTCTGTCTGGATGTGCTTGTCAGTCTGGATGTGCTTGTCAGTTTGGATGTACTTGTCAGTCTGGATGTACTTGTCAGTCTGGATGTACTTGTCAGTCTGGATGTACTTGTCAGTCTAGATGTACTTGTCAGTCTAGATGTACTTGTCAGTCTAGATGTACTTGTCAGTCTCGATTTGTTTGTCAGTCTCGATTTGTCCTGTCTGTTCAAACATAAAAATAGACTAACGCAATATCTGTGTGAACAGAAAAACAGACACAATATTAAAAAAATTGTTTAAGCAAAAAACAGACGTAATATTGTTATTTTTCTTTATAAATGTTTGCAAAGTATGAATCAAAACAAATAAGAGAACAGAAGGAAAATATAAAATACATTTTTAGAACAACAGAATCGTAGTCAATATGAAAAAAATAATAAAGATCAACCTGTCATAGAAACATTCGATGATTTAGTTGGTAAAGTAGAGAATGTTGGTAAACATCATATTCAAACTATTGAAAATGATCATGATAAACAAATAGTATCTAAAAAAGGGATACTATTTGGCTGAGAGCTGGATGCCATATTCTGTCGAAAGCTTGCGAAATGTCTATGAAAGCAGCGATGGTATGTTGTCCCTATTGAAATGCAGAGAGATGTAGAGTATTGTGACTTGAAGCCAAACTGGTGCTGTGGTATACTGTTTGTTTTCTTGATATGTTTGTTCAATCTGATGAGTATTAATTTCTCTAAGATTTTTGACATTAAAGGTAGCAGGCTGATAGGTCTGAAATTCACGGCTTCTGAGTGATTCTTGTTTGGTTTTGCTATTGGGTGAATGACTGATTTCCATGTTTGAGGAAAATATCCTGTTCTCAATACAGAGTGATAAATGTTATTTAGAAAGCAATGGCTTTGTTCGGTAGATTTTTTAAAATGATTGTGTTGATCCGACTTTTTATTTCGCATATTCTTTATTATTTTTCTTATTTCATTACGGGATATGAATTGTATTTGGTGGGGAACATCATATAGGGGAGCAATGAACATTGTCTTAGGAATTGTCTCAGGAATTGTATTATTCTTTTTTATATATGTATGGAACCTTTTTACAAATATTATGAAACAGATTTAGTTCTTTTTGTAAAGAAGGAATTCTAAGGGAATTTCAAAGTTTTCGTGTTTTATTTTTTATTCCGATTAAGATAATTTTATTAGTTGGGAGCGGTTTGTGCATTATTTTGTTAACATCTAAGCGTTTTTCAATATGACTCTTGTTAATATTTCTAATTAGTATATCATTGAGGGTCGTGTTGGCTTGGTTAATTTCTTGGGGAGAGTTCAAGTTGTGAAATGGAGGTATGGATTTATTTATAGAACCTTTAAAGTACTTCCAATTAATGTTATAAGTATTTAAAGTGGGTGGGGGGTTGAGGGAGGCTCTTCTACGCGAGTTGATATGGTAAGTGGTAAGTGGTCTGATTCTAGTTCATGGTACGTTGTAGAAATGAATTGAGTTTTAATATTTGTGACTGCTACGTCAAGTATGTCTGGACTTTTGTTTGGATCATATGGGAAGTAAGTGGGTTTGGTTTGTGATAATACGTTGACATTCAGGTTTCTTTTTATGTTGTATAAGTATTTACCAGCGGAATACGTAGCCCGACATCCCCATGTTTTTAGAGTTTAGATCACCTGCAATAATGAATGGATTTGGGAGTGAAGAGATTTTTCTATTTCTTATTTTTATATTTGGAAATTTGTAAGCAGTTACTATTGTTATTGTCATGTTATTATTGTAATTTACATTTATTGCAGCTGTTTCGAGTCCGTGCGTGTGAGGTAGAGTAATATGGTGATGTGTTACATTTAATTGTATTAGTATTGATACTCTTCCACCTTTCGAGTTTTGTCTATCTGCTTTGATTGTTCCCTGAATTAGAAATGATAATTCTTGGTTGAGATGTGTTTCTGTGATGCATGCTATATCAATTCTGTTAGCTTGTAGGAAGTGTTCCAATTCGGCTTTTTTGTTGATAATGCCATTTGCATTCCAATTTAATATAATTATATCATTATGGTGATCCATAATTATTGTTAAATGACAGAGCAATTCATTGTTGGATATTCTGTGTAAGTGTTGGCATTAATGCATATAAAACATTAAAGATGTGATTGGTTATTAACTGAGTGATGTTTTGTATGAATGAGTTACCAATATTGAAATTGTTGTAGTTTCTGTTTGTCTGTTGGATGTTATGTTGTTGATGATTTGTGTTTATTGTGTTTTGTTGTTGGTTGATATTAGGTATGAGAAATCAGGTATGTTGTTGGTTGGAGGTATTATTGGAAAGTTTGTTGTATTGAACTGCGGGGGAATAGAATTGTTTCTAAGTCCGTCATTTGGATTATTCTTTTACTTTCTAAAATTATTCGATAATATGGACATTCTACTGATCTGAGGTCAGCCTTATGCTTCCCGAGACAATGTTTACATGTAGGAGTGGAGTTCTTTTGTTCACAGTTTGCTATAGGTGATCACCTGCACAAAACACACATGAAATTGTATGATTATAATTATTTTTATTGTGTCCAAAGTCTAAACACCGGTAACATTGAAGGGGGCCCTTGGTTTACTTTCTCCTTTCCGGTTTCACAATGTTTTTGCCTATTTGTTTCATTTCTAACACATCCTCGATTTTGTGAGTTCCATCAAGTCTACTGCCACTACTAGGATGGGGGAATTGTTTTTATATAGTCGAGTAACTTTTGTAACAGAATTGAATTTGTTATTGATTTCCGCTAATATTTCATTTTTTCAGATTGAAGGATGAATATTTTTGATCACTATTGAGCATTTTTGTTAATTTTATCCGAATACGTGTGAAATTGTTTATGGTGGCCAGGAAATATTTAACTCCTTTTCGGAATTCGGTCACTGATTCTAATTGCATTCGAATATTTTGATTTTTGTACTCTGCAGTGAAGGTGGATAAGATATTAAGTTTTACTTCAGCGAGAAACATTTGATTTTCAAAATTAGTAACAAAAATTGGGGGGATTTTGTTTTCATCGCTTAGATCATCTAGGATCTCTTCGTTTAGCCAACTAAATCTGTTTTTGAATTCTACATTGTATTGACTTTGTAGGTTCGACCCTGGCGGAGGCTGACTGTCTGTGGTTACACGTTTACGGTCTCTGTTATCACTATCGTTATCGCTGACTCGCTTTCCTTGCGACATTACCTTGTTATGATGCGGTTGGGCTGAAGCATCTGACTGTTGTGAATACATTCGTTCCTCGGGCTGGCCTGATGATCCGACCCCGAATTGAATGTTGCTTGCAATGTGTTGACGTTGAGGCGGTATTTCGGTAAATTCCATGCTGTCAGTGAGATTCACGTTGCCTTCGTCGGGAACCACATTAGATGACTCTTCCGAATGATATAACGAATCAAGGCTTCACTGACCATTCGCCCTGTGCTGGATGAATCATTGTTTTTCATTCAACTACTAAAGCACTAGTAGTGAATAATTATGACTACTGAACACTATCTCGAATACAAAGTTCCTAACGCTCGGCGTGATGTTGAGTTGCACTTTCACACTTTACGATTCTAGCTGCTGTTAGCGGGGTGACTGCACTGGCCCGCAGCTGAAACGAGAATGAATCTTGTTTTATGAACATGTTTTTTTATGACGTGATAAATAACTTCTGACCACTGATTCACCACATTTACAATATACTTTTTTCTAAAAATGTCTCTCTATCTTTTAGGTAATACATTTGAAAATAATTCTTCACCATTTTTATATATGATAATTTATTTACGTTCTAATATGTTTAAAATACCATTTAGTGGTATAGTGACTTGCGATATTGTAGAATGGTTTCTACTACAATCAATATTCCTAAAAAAAATATTTTTTTTTTTAGATTTTACTAGAGTATGGTGTATAGTAAGATGTTTTGGATATCCATTTACTAAATTAAGGCTAGAATAAAAACTGAAGTAATGGAAGATCGTGAATATCCAATAGCGGATATAAGAGACGTAAATACAAAATATGGAAAGAATAAATTGGCATTGGATCTAAAAACTTATAAACAAGGTCAAATGTTGTGTAATTTTACCTAATCGATATGCTAATTGTTTAAAAGAAAACGATATTTTAAAAACTAGGAATTTGAAATTAGTGTATAAAGAACTTATGACAGAGGATAATATTGAATTAATTTTCTTACATGATTGAATGTGTGAAAGTATGTATGAAATGGTAAATTTTGCTAAAATGTGGTCTAGATTCTCAAATTATTAATATTTCAAAATTGAGAAAACATGGCTAAAAATTGAATTCGTTGAATATTTGTTAAAATTATATGTTGTTATGTATTGTGAAAATGATATATGAAATGTGAAACATGTATGAAATGGTAAAAATGATGTGTTAGGAAATACGTGGTCTAGGGTTCTAAAATAGACGTCAACGCGTAAAATTGCAAAAAATGGGGATATTAGGGATAAAAATATGACAATATTAATACATTTAAGTAGTTTAACACGATTTTAATTTCAAAATTGAAAAAATTTTAATCTAAAAATTGTAGGTGTCAAAAATCTGGTCCAGCAAGCTCTTTTTATATAATACTGACTGAATTTGTTTGTCAGTCTGGCTCTGATTGTCAGTCTGGATTTATTTGTCTGTGAATTTTTTTGTTTGCCTCTCATTTCTTTTTCTGCCTGAGTCTTTGTCATCTGTTCTGTCTGTTTGTCTATCTCTCTCTCTCTCTCTCTCTCTCTCTCTCTCTCTCTCTCTCTCTCTCTCTCTCTCTACCGCCTCCTTCTCCACCGTCGCCTTCGGGGTCGTCGCATTCGCCTTCCTCGCCGCTTCCGTCGCCTTGTTCGTCGACGCAAATTCAGCCTCCGTCGCCAATACTTCCTTGTCCGCCCCTATGCTCATTGCCCATAAAGTTACTTCGATCGTTAGGGGCAAGTGCAACACCGCTTGCCACTCACAACACGGTGAACAGGGGAACGCGTGCAGGACTCCGCAATTCAGGAGTAAACCACTGTGCGTTGAAACGCCTCTCCAGTTGAAATGACGCATGTCGACGTAACGTGTTCTCCATAACCCACCCTTTCGTACCCAGGTTCGCGGGTTCAAACCCGATCGAAGCCGTGGATTTTTAAGGGCGAAAAAAATCCTTCGTACGCCTTCCTTCGGAGGGGAAGTAAAGCCGGCTGTCCCATGTTAGTAGATATACTTGCATGTAAAAGATCCTCAAGCCTAAATGACGCCTCTGAGCCAAATTCAAATCGCCTGTTTCTCGCCCAAGAAATACCTCCTTTCTCTGCTAGTTGGTGAAGGAAGCGTAGCGAAATATGCGTGGTCAGACGGAAGAGCAGGCCTGATGGCCTGAGTCTCGCCACGTAAAATAAGGCATTAATTCAATTCAATTCAATTCAATTCGATCCACGGGATTATCCCTAGCGAATTCACGGGATCTCACATCCCGGCGGCGAACTATATCACTTGAAAGGATGCGGGCGAAAAGAAAGTGCCTTTTCGCTGTCAAGGCAAGATGGAAAGTATTACCCACAGGGCGGTTAAATGAGCGACATCTCCTTAGATAGTTCAAGCGAGAGAGAATAATTACCGATTCAACGGCATCCACCCCACTTTGATTGGCTCTAGGCCTTTACCTCCTCCACGCGGATACCCGGTTTGGCGTGACCAATGTGACGCACAAAGTACAAACACAAAATACTTTTGGATGGATTTTTCACTATGGGCACAAGTGACTCCGTCACAGAAAACGCAAATATTCCGTCGCTGTCGCAGGCACTGTTTGGGATACTTGTCGCTTAAGGAGCAGGTGAAGTCGCTTCGACGGACGGGGTCCGCGTGTCCGGGATGCCGGCAGCATTACCTTCAATACTGCCTTCAACTCGGGCAGCTGGTGTCGCTGCAAGATCGGCGGTCACCTACAGGAACTCTTGTCGAAGACGCGATAGTTCACATCGAAGGGCACTTACGACGTTTTGTAACTCGATGAGCCTCTATCGGAGACGAACTGCAGGTACGCCACGCTTTGTGCACATCAAGTAGGAGTTGATCCCCAAGCCTTCAATAATGGAAGACGATGCAAAGGAGATGTGTGGGAGTAGAGGAGCAGAGACGCTTCCTGTTCGCAAGACGCAACCCGGGCGCCGATGGGGGCCAGGTACACCTCCATGTCGCTAACCATAATCGCTCCATCTGGGCGAGAGTGGTCACCATCGCCCGCTCGCAGCAACGTCCAGGAAATGAGGTCCAGCCAGTGACCAGTCCATTCCAGTGCAAAGAAAATATCTGGATATTCAAGAGGAGAAAGAAAATAGGGTAGGGCCAGAGAATTACTTGAATACGAGTATTACCTTCTACTAAGTCTCCTCTGAATTTATTGTGGCCAGAATGGCTTTAATGCTGATTACTAGGGAGCGGATTTCCATGATTTTGCATATTTTTGCCCGTTCCTTCAGGGCATAGCCAAGTGAAATTTCTTGATATTTGGTTAGAATTGGGTGCTACATAGATTAATATGTTAGTGCATATTTGGCAGATTTTCCTGTAGGTGCATATTCGTGTAATTATAGGCGCATACTTTGCATATTTCATTAAAATAGAGACTTATCTCTAACCTTTTTTCTTTTCACAGAATCTGTTTATTTGTGAACGTTCATTGTTTAGAAAGAGCTCGTCACAGTTAAGTTTTGTCTTTTCAATTGATGATAAAATACTTGTGCAAATGTGTGATATTTCGTGATATATTTTTTATACCAGGCAGAAGAATTTTAATATGACATACAATCTTCTTATATGACATACTTCATTAAGGTGAATTTTTACTTCAATTATTTATCTCGCGAAACAAGATCGATTATACGAGTACTGTATTTGGCCATGCTTCTCTTGAAAGTTATCAAGAAAGGTATATGCAGGAAATGAAATATTGTTAATTTACATTACATATTGAAGTGAATATTTCACAATTTGCAGATCAGAAATGCAAATTTTTAAAAGCATATTTTAAGTGATTTAGGGCATCAAATACTGTCCTTAGTGATTACTAACGCAAACATTCTTCAACACGACGTAACTTATTTATTTATTTAACATCAATAAACATTAAAACTGTACGTGACGTATGAGAGGAAAGTTCAATCTGTAATATACATTATCTGCACCTACAAAAGAGCTTCACATTTTAATAACACTGCTGACGAAATAACCCTTTCCAGAATTTAGCAAAAACAGGTTCAGAAAATACAAAAAGAGAGTCAAGGAACCATTACTGAATTTGCTCAATGGATGAAGAAAAATGTATCTTTTAGCGTAATTGACTTTATGGTGGGATTACCAGCGAAAGTCTTGATTTGATTTTATCACAAAAGTAAACAAGTTATTGATACAAAAATTGCAATTGAACAACAAGAAATTGAATTTTTACGAGCCCATTAAAATACACACATATTAACATAAATACAGAAATAAAATAACAATACAGGAAGTGAGAAGAAGGACAAAAGTGTATTCACAAAATGTTTTCACCAATATTTAATTGAAGAATGTACAAATAATGAAATTTAATTGTTACCATAATGCAAAGAAATGGTCTGCGCTTGAAGCCTATTCGCCAATGATCAACACATATCGCAGTCCACTGCCATCACCCTCTTCTCTCCACTTTTTTTACTTCCTTTCTCCACTCTCATGTTCCACAAATTTGCTCCATTTTGTCCAGCTGTTTCTTCCCACTGACATTCTTGAGTTAGGATATCGTGATTAATGGTCCTTGCAGCATTACTGCCCATCGCCTAAACCGTAACTGCTCATCCCCAAATTAGGGGTCAAATTATGTTTGCCCTCATTTCTCTCCTCCCAAGTAGACATGCAATGCGATTTTCCCTAAAAGCCAAACTTGTACTACGTTAAGGAATTATACATGCATGACAACACACGCGTTCGCACAAGAACATGTATGAGTACAAACAAAAAACGCACGAGCACACTTACCCATTCACATATACATACAAACATAAACTTTTAACTTTTTGTTTACAATTTATAGAATATGAACAATTTTCAAATTAAACTCTATTGCTTTCCTTGAATATGGTAATAATCTAATCTGTTCTATCTACCTATCTATCTATCTATCTATCTATCTATCTATCTATCTATCTATCTATCTATCTATGTATCTATCTATCTATCTATCTATCTATCTATCGATCCACCTATCGATCTACCTATCGATCTATCTATCTATATCTGTCTATCTATCTAGTTATCTATGTATCATTAGAACACATTCGGACAAAACAATTTTGCCAACAATAAAGAAATGAACACATATGGAAATAAGAGAGAGATAATCCTAAGGTGTGCGAGGTCACCAGAAACGAGAGCGGCGCGCCCGCCACGCGAGCGGCAGGCAGCATGCGGGGGAAGTAGCAATGGGCGACGGACGAAATGCTGCGAGTGGCGTCTGGCAGGCAGCGGTCAGCGGGCGGTAGGCGACGGCCGGCGAGTGACGAGCGAGAGGCGGCAAGTACTCGTGGGTGGACATAAAGGAAATCGGGCGGGGCGGACAGACACGCACGATGAGCAGGGCAGATGGCAGCCACGACAGGCGAAAGGGAGCGACATGAGCGGCAACATAAGAATATGTGCTGGATATAATAATGGTAATAGCAATTTCGCTCTAGGACTAATTACTCATCTTTTTTTGCAATTAAAAAAGTTAAACAATGATTTCCTGTACGTTAAAACAGATCATTACGAGCAAATGAGTGCTAACCAATTCACCATTGTTCTTGGTCGTCTAATTTCACTCACACCCTTATCGGTTGATTTCGATTCCCAAACTTTTGAATTTAGACGTGTCTCTGCCTCCTCGTTACGATGTTTGGAATGCAGCTTGATATATAAGTACGCACGATTCTTTCCCTCCAAATCTTGTACTAGAATATACGGTTTGTTTGTCGCTATAGTACAATCAGTTTAGACCTGTTATGTCGTAAACTATGCTACACAGTTCTCCAGAAACCACACGTTTTGGCGAGTGTTCGCACCACTCGGAGCATATATTTTGAAAGTTACAGATCTGTTAGCGAAGGTAACTACACATCCTATCGTGCCTCGTCAGTTATTCGGAATTCGTTAGAATTGGGGCAATACGAGACATTATTAACGGGTTTTAAGGATTCCTGCCAAATACGGTATTTATCATAGTTGGAAATTTTGATAACACATTTATCATAACGTGTTATATCACTTAACATCATAATTATCAATGCCTGATCTTGGGTAGCTATTATAACTGCTTCCAATTCTGGCTTCATTTTTTCCTTTAAAAGCCACAAAAAGGGTTGGTCTTCTTTGATCTGTGTCTTGTCAAGTTTTGGTAGGCCTTGTCAATTTTTTCTAGGTAGTGTCAATTCTTCGTAGGTATTGTCAATGGACTGGTTTGTCACTCCTCGATTTCTTTAAACATTTTGGTTTTTCATATTTTATTCGACTTAAATGTTAAATAAAAGATTTTGCAAGTCATGGATTGTATTAATATACTAACTTGGAGGAATCTCATGAACATACATTAAATATTTTATTGTGTAATGATGGAATTGTGGATTCATCGTAAATAAGTCATTATTACAACGCAATGCACAGCCTTTGACTGAGAAATACTCATCTGTTGCGGAGGGTACCCCAACATCAAGGTCCCTCAGAACCCAATAGGTGAGTGGTGGAAAGTGGCGCGATCTTTTGCAGTTTAATATATTCTCTTGCCTTAAAGCATAGGGTGCTCAGGTATTTTGTATGTCACTGATTATGGACCCTAGAACGGCAATTGCTACTCGTACTAGTACAACTGTGATCCTCCATTTGTCGGATCATTTCCATTCTATATGGAAGTCACATGATTTTGTAATCTTTGACGATCTCTTGGTACCCACCGGAATCTGTAGGGATGGCCATGTTCACCATCCATGCCGACTTTCATTCGACGTCGGAGATAAATGGCAATCGATGATTTGATCGATGCAATCTGGAAATCTCAGAGAATTTGTGTATACGAGTAGCGAATCTCGGTCGTCTTATCACGTTTTTGCTTTCACCATTGAATAGGTGCCAAGCCATACAGTGGCCACTCCCTCATGGCATTGTAATTTGCCTCTGCAAACTTGCTGCAGGCACGAACTTGCTATTGGCTCGACCGGCCTTAGTCTTTAAATCCTGCTCTTGGGAGCTACAACCAGACCGTACGTCGTCTTAAAGAGAAGGCCGTCCAAGGTAAGTTCACCGTCTACCTTCTATTCGATGTCTGGGAAATATTTTCGTGAAGCCGCTCGCCCTGTCATCTCGCACGGTATTCCTTGTTTACTCTGTTGATGAAATAGGCGCATCCTGACCGGATTGCAACCAGCTTCCTAAGGAACATATCGGTGCTTCTGCAATAATATATGCTTTATTTGATCAAACAAATAACAATTTACATTTGCACAAAAAGATGTGATACAGGAGAATGTGTTTTTAGATCATATCTGGAATACTATTATGGCTGCTATTACCGCATTACATTATTACCATTGTTATAAGTATTTGTTGTAGATAACATGATCGCTCCAAGTAACGAGTCATGTCGCGAGATCGTTCGCGCTTCGTCAACGGCCGAGCGAATTCACTTGCATGCGCACGTGTCCACGCGCACACGCGTGCGCCAATAGGCCGCCGAGATGTGTGCGGCCTCTATCTCCGGTCGAGAGGCCCCGGCTCGCGCTCCCCGAGGCGGAGTTCCCAGCCCCTCCGCTCTCTCCTCCCAGCTGCGGCGAGGATTTTTCTAACGTGGAGGTCGCAGGTCGCGGGCGCACAACTCGGCCATTGAGCGAGCGACGAGGCCGTCGGGACGCGCCAATGCCGCGCGGGGACGGTGATTGCGGCGGCGGCGGCGGCGGCGGTTGACGCAACGCGCGGGACAAGGCTCGGGCATGATCGGGGTGGCGAACTAGGGACGCAGTCGTTGATATGCAGAGGGGAGGCTTCACTTCTTCAACGTGCATACGGAGCCCGTTAGCTGCAAGTGGAGATCAAACTTATTAGAACAAGTGGGGGAATGAAGGATTTAAACGAAGGATTTCTTCCTCGACTTTAATTCGACCTTGCCCAAAGCCGAGACATTGTAGTTCTCCAATGACGCGGAGAATATCTATTAAGTGTCAGCTCTGCCTTCAATAGTAGTTTTCTCCAAGTAAGTAAACTGCTTGTAATCTTCAGGTGATCTTATCTTTCCATCATGCTTTCAAGAACGAATATGTATGCAATCTTAATCTCTCGCTCTCTCAACGTGATTTGATATAATTTCGTTAGGGTTGCCCGTAATTACATTTCCTACAGAACAACTAGGAAATTTCATCATTTAAAACAAATATGATGGAAAAACTGAACGGTTCGAAAACTGAAAGACGACGTAGGATATGAAAAATACATTAATGTATTGCCAATACATGAAATATAATCATGAGAAGAAAATGAAATCTTTGGAGATGAACTTTTCCTTACTGGTATTAATAAACAATTTTCAATGTCGAAAAGAAATAGTGTAAAAAGTCCTTGGAGAATTGGGTAATCGCTCTTTTTTTGGGTCTTTGTAAACTCTGCAGTGAGAGTTATCATCAATAAGATAAACAAATGTTGACCAATAAGGCCATTATTTAAAAATATTGTAGCTTCACAAAGATAACTCAATCCCTCGATACTAATGACACAATAAACACTGCGTTGACATGGCATGTAAACAACGTAACTGAAATTTTAAATAGGTAATAGAAATTGGGGAGTAGGCGGCGTGAGTCATTCTTGAATATCCGTTCACCGTCGCCCGCCACCCTTTAGTTGTCTGTCAATTGCCGTCTGAGGTCTACAAAGATAGGATCTCTGTGGTGAATGGTTCCGAGGAGGAACTTTACTATTGAAAATGCGAAGGGGTAATCCGTTGACACAATGAGTGCGCAGCCATAAGGGAAATAATTCGACTGTTTCGAATCCTGAAATTTGTTGCACGCGTTGTTATAGACCGTTTTGGTGAGAGGAAAACATTATACAACAAACCGCACAGCGGCCCCTCTCACCTTTTAAATGTGCAAGATAGGCGGATCATTGATGGTTATGTGAAGATTCATCCTTGGCGGCAGACCTCCTACATAGCGGTAAAACTTTCACCTGGTACTGTGTGCAATTAAGACGCTTTGCCTGTCATGGAACGTTCCCCAAAATAAATTTTGAGTCAGTAAATTGTAAGGGCAGAAAAGCAGTATTTGCAGAATGTGAATTTTGGGTATGTCGGAGGAATGTCGTATTTTCATACGACAGCAAATTTTCCATTACTGAGTGGGATGGTAGGACGGAAGAAAAATACACGTAGATAATATGCTTATTTTTTGTTATATAAATTGAATTGAATTTGCCTTATTTTACGTGCCGAGACTCGGGCCATCAGACCCGCTCTTCTGTCTGACCACGCAAATTTCGCTACGCTCATTTCATCAACTAGCAGAGAAAAGAGGTATTTCTTGGGCGAGAAACAGGCGATTTTTGAATTTAGCTCAGAGGCGTCATTTAGGCTTGAGGATCTTTTACATGCAAGTAAATGTACTAACATGGGACAGCCGGGCAAGTAAATCTACTAACATGGGACAGCCGCCTTTACGTCCCCTCCGAAGGAAAGCGTACGAAGGATTTTGTCGCCCTAAAAATCCACGGCTTCGACCGGGTTTGAACCGTCCGTATTAACAGCCCTGTACGCTAACCGTCACACCATCGCCGCCGCCCATAGGGCGGTCCCTAGAGCGGGCCTGATATAAACCCCTTGGGTTATCAGCAACATCATTCTCATTATATTTGACAATCACTTTAGAAACTCAGTTTCATTAAATTAAAGATATCAGTTACGCTTTCAGGAGAAATTCAGTATTGCTTAAATTTACAATAGAATTTCTACTCTAAACCCTGCTACAGTAATACTTCTGCTGTAATAATTTTATTTCCTTCAGGGACTTCACAATTATATTACATAATTACCTAACATTTAGTAGGTGAGTTAAGCTACAGTACTTTAGAATCTTGGACTCATATTTAAGCTATATAAAAATGTGTTCAACTGAGTAGCCCACATTGCATCTGTCGCAAATGGTTTCATTGAGAGATTGAGTGTGTTTCCGGGCTGCAAAGGTCATTAGTACAAAGTCAAAAGTCAATTTAGTTTTCATCGCGGGAGGTGGCGGTGATCTTCCCTCACTGAATTGCTAGATCCGGTGCCGACGTACACTTCGGCTTAAGTTTCTTTCCTCAACCAGGTATTTCCCAGCAGTGAGGCACCACCCCATACGAGACAAGCTCTAAGCTTCCGACGCGTCTGCCGATGTGTGGTAGTGTAGTAGCAAAAACTACGTGTTTTGAAAAAAAATTGCGCAGGACAAGTTATTTTGAAGAAGACAATTCACTCAGAGAAAAACTTCTATATTCAATATCGGATTGTAAGAGGGGATAAAACAATTTTTAACTTTCGCAATTTTTGAAATTTCAGAACTTTTAATGAAAATATGATCTGCGGCAATTTGTAAATCGTACTTTGCTGTATATGAGCAAAAACACTGAAGCCATTTTTGAGAACGTTCTGAAAATTACTTAGGGACTTAAAGTGCTCTAAAAATTATACGAACCATTTCAAATGGGTAGGGCCGGAACATCATTCAGATTGATGGGGAACCGACACGGATGTTTTGAAAAAATAACTTTTTTAGTATCATATACCCCCAAAACCAATTGCCCGCAAATTCTCGAAATCAATTTTCGAGAAATCACTATATGAGGGCAATTTCAGAAGTCATGGCAACTATATTATATATTCCGTAATACCGCATATGCGGTTATTGCACTATATACATTTCAAAACAAGGTATACACAGTACGGGATGCGACCACCAGACGACGTCTCATTGCATTAGTGTCTAGTAGGCCACAGATGGAAAGTAAGGGGGGATCTCTGCATTGAGTCAAAACGAAAACTGGATGAAAAACCTCATCGAGGTGGGGGTCATTCACCAAGATAACATGACACAGTCATTGACCCGGATAATACAGGAAGTCACCCAACCCATGTGGATATACGACACTTTAGCGAGATGCGCTCGGGTGTTTAAAGAAGCATTTCAAATATGAGTTTGAAAAAGACATTGATCATAAGGAATAATTTAACTCTTGCCATCTTTGATTGCTGCAATTTAGAATCTGCAGAACATTGCCTCATTTCGCAACATTATAATAAAAAGGAAATTTCATCACAATTTAATAGCTTGTTTAAAAGTGTTCTGACATCGTTTTATCGATCTCTCAAAAAATAGTAATCTGGCATATTTCGCTATTAAGGTAAGCATATGTTCATACCGTAGGCGGTTATAAATCGAACGTTATTTCTCGCATGTTTAATAGTTACCATTTGTGTTTCCAAAAGTAGAATTTTTTCAACAAATTTCTTCCTGATTACTCTTATCATGTAGCAATGTCATATTGTATCTTCCAACTACTTCTTCATCACTTGTGAGGTGCGGCATCTCACCAACGGAATCTGCAGTGACATTAGTTCCCGCGGTAGGCCTCCAAGACTGGCAGAAAGTGTATTTCCGCCGAGACTCAGCAACATCCTGCTCAGATACGACCGCGCTTCCATGGCTCGTAATGAAACGTGCGGGAGCAGCTATTCTCATGAGCCTCCCTGATAAAGACCCTCGATAGTGACACGAGCAGAGGGGGAACGGCCCGGATCATGTGATCTCGAGCATTCCGCTCAACCATACAGGAAGAATGGCAGACGCAGGCACAAAAAGGACACGTGGCCGCATTGCGATGAGTTCTCATTCTGCGGCGTTTCACAACGACTCCGATATTTATGTAGGACAACTTTGGAACACGGGGTTAATCGATGTTCATTCCATAAAAGATGGTACTTGGACACGAGGGAGAAGCGGAAATCGATTGAAGTATGGTAAGAGTGTGACGAAAACAGTGGCAATGATTTGAGTGGTGGTGAGGCTTGCCCTCGTCAGAGCCATTTTTGCGTAATGAACCATTCCGCAGCAAGACTGGGATGATAGCGATTATGACAAATCATGTAGTGAAGTTGAAGTAGTGACTAGTTGCAATGGTGCTTAGTGAAGTTGGCGACCTGTGATTATGGTGCTTCCCGTGGAAACTATTGCTGTGGTGACGCGGAAGTTCAATCTTCCCTATTGCTTGCGGGTATGGCAAGTGACGTTTGCAGACTTTTGTAGAGTGATTGCGTGAAAATATGATTACAGAACCTGTCATGATAAGTTGTGGTCTCCACTAAACGAGGTTTTTCCTTGAACACTTTAAGAGAGAGCGTGAACGGAGTAGTCACGAAGATCAAAAATTTATTATTTCTATTTCTTGGTAAGTGCACATATTAGCACTTCTTACGGCAGTTTTGTCAACAGAAAAAAATGTAATGATAGACTGTCTGAAATTTTCAGACATATCTGGACTTTTTTTAAACATATTTTTTTGAATTGGAGTCATATGTAGTCGTATGTATACGACATTCATACGTAGAGCTCAGGTGGCACCTTCCGCATTCATCATATGTATTCACATTTAAAACACCGAAGCATTATCTCGGATTCCGATGCCCGACACCTTTGGTGTCAAGATAATGTTTCTAATATCCCTGTATATCATGTGCATTCCGTACGATACATAAACTTTTACAGGAAATGAATTTGAATGAAGAAGAACTGATAGTACTCGCATTCTCTGGCGAAGTGACGGCGCATAATAAGTCGTTCCAAGAAAATACGCATGCATTCCGGCGTGGATTTCTTTTTCTCTGAATGGTCGTACCAAACGCGGGTCTTTCTTTGCCTTCGCCTCAAGCAACACTAACACGAAAGGTTTTATTCGCTTTTCGACTTGGAAGATCTCGTCGACACTCAATAGCTACGACAGAGAAGGCGATAAATTATGGTAGAAAACATCCCAAGAGAAATCAGAAACGTGGAGCAACATCTGATCCAGCTATTACTTCGGCCACATGTAACCTTCGACAACAGTAGCTCTTTCGGAAAGAAGCTTTCTAAATGGAATTTATCACACAAGAATTACGCACACACAGCAGAGAAGCATCACTACAGTTATAGAAACTACGGATTATAGCAGAGGCAGTTGAAATAATTGGCGGAAGTTTTCTGAGCTCTCATCCCTTCGGTTTCTTGCGCTTGCAATTCAGAATTAAAAACTGTGGAAGACACGTTTCTGGAAAAAAATTAAAATTTGTGTGCAGGAGTATTTTCACGCCGAGAATATTCTAAATGATATTTTCAAATTCTGCAAATACATACTATTTCACAGTTTAAAAATATTACATCAAATATTTAGACCTTTGGATGTTTATTTTGCAGAGAAACATCGTATACTATATATTATACCAGAAGCACAAATACGACTGAAAGAAATTTTATTCTCATATCGGATTTACTCGTGCTTCAAAATGATCTGATGTTAACGCAATATAATATATCGCACTGAAATTAACTCTTAAAACTGAGAAAATAGCTTATCCGTGATCATCAATTACTCAGGAAGAAATACATCAAGATCTCAAGGGAAAGTGCCCATCGCTAATTAGTGTAAACAGGGTGTATAATGACGACTTCAGGCGCAGTTGGCACAGATTGTAGCTTCCTACCGCTTCCTGTAGTTAGCGTTAGTTTTTAGATTAGGAAATAAGAATTGTTGTAAGTCATACAATACAAATGAAAAAGTGATGTGTACTGAACTATGCACTTCCGAATCAAAAATAAATATGTTGAAAATAAAAATTAAATAGTGGCAATAGTGAATGGGTGTTGGACACTTAATTAAAATCTTAGTATGCCAAGGATTCGGAACTATATTTCCCTCATTAGGGCATAGAACACATAATTACACTATTATTACACAAGTATGTTACAGAATTTGATAGAATACGGGTACATACCAGTGTACAACGAGAAAAGTAAGCACCAACAATAAACACGAAACTTATTTTGCTTTACTCTTACATCCTTATTTGTATTCATCTGGGTGGATGTCCCCGCCATTTCACACTAGATTATTAGAAACATATTAACACTTTCAGATAAACTCACAAACATAAGGTGAGGGATTGGCCGGTCAAGATGGCAAAGATTATTAGCGCAGTAGTGCCGTAGCGATCTCGGGCCAGAAGATAGCGGGTCCGAGTCCCGCCTCGGGCATAAGTGTATTTGTGTACGTCTATATGAGTGTGCCATCCTTTCATCCTTCGCTATCATCATCATCATCATCATCACCATCTCATCATCCACACCCCCAGAGCTAACAAAGCGCAGGGCGAATGAAAATCGAGATTCAGCGAAAATGTTGATACCCCACGCCAGAAAGGTACTTGCACCTGCTGAAGCAGGATGCGCGCGTGGTCCGAGTTGGCTTATACGCGAAAAAAGCAATGAGGGATTCGAACTTGTGACCTACGAACGGATATCGTTGCGGCGCTTGAGTTGTTGGGGTCTTGGCAACGCAATCTTACCCTACCGAATATTATTTGGCTACTCTTTCAATGTTAATTGAGTTATCAGAATATCTTGTTAAGCTCCAAAACTGAGGAGGGAATAATCGATGTCCAATAAAATGCGTATGTACTATAACAAAACCTCTTGGACTTTAGCATTTTCAATATTTGGCGCCTTTTGGAACTCTGTTGGACATAATATAATTTGTGGAATAGTCCTATTAAATACCACTCGTGCTTTGCAAATTCTCGGTTGAATCCCCTTCTCGTTTCGCGAGACGGGTATTTATCGACAATATCCAAAGCACTCGTGGCATCACCTATAATAAATTCTCTTCCGATGGACATTTTTATTTTCATCGATTTTTCTCTATTCCTCAATTTAGCAACAAAACTATTTATGTATCTACAGAAGGGACACGGCTACTTGTCACCAATGTATATCAGAATATCTTGTTAAGCTCCAAAATTGAGGGGGGAATAATTCAAAATCATAGGCGTTGTGGAAAAGACTATATTTTATGAGAGCCTCAATACTGAAATATTGAGAGCCTTTATTGCGGCTGATGCTGCGTTACTCAGAATGCGCGTGTGCTCGCAAGTGCTCCGATCTCGCCCAAGGATCCGTATACTTCGAAGGTCAAGAAATATCGATTCTAAAAGAAGGGAGGTGCGATCTAGGACGAAACGCATTCTGATAAGCATGTTTTATTATATCTAGAAAAATGAACGGTAGCGATAAAGATAAGGAATACTGTGCGCAGTTTGCAAGAATGCTTGTGCTATCTCCCTCTTTAAAAATATTTTAAATGGACAAATATTCATTTTTGAAGAGTAATAAGATGAACATGAATTCCCTATATAATTAAAATAGTCATTTTCTTCCGAGTTTTGTCGCGTTAGTTTTTTAAGTAGTGTGATATTGAGTCTCGACATGATTTGATGAACAATTTACGAGTATTTTCTACTAATATATATTACGTAAAATAAATTAAGAAATTAAATTAACAATTGTAAATAAATGTGTTGATCATCACGACACAAACAACACGGAATCATTATCATTTATTTGTTAATTTACCTCACAAATGGAACAATATGTACTCAGTATTTTGTAAAACATTTCAAACCGATAATAAAACTAGTAATCTACAGATATTACGTTCTGATATGCGTAATGACCCAGAGTGTTCTAGATACATTGTAATATGCAGCCCTTGTGCGAAAATAGAAATGATAACTTTTTACCCTTACACAAAATCAAATGACAATAGACCATTTGGGACAACGAAGAAGTGTGGTCAATGAAATGTTTATCGTTATCAATACATTGTCACTTCTAGAAAGTGTTCTGGTTTCAAATCACTTCTTTCGCTGAAAATCTCTTTCGAAAAAACTTTTTCCTAAAGCTTACTTCCAGAATGCCAAGGACGCTTCTGTATCTACAATTAGTTTCGTTTTCTGCTGGGTGACGTTTATTTCCTAAGATGTTCGTTTTTCAATGTCCGTCTTGCTCTGTGAAGCTGTCCTCCTTTGTGAAGGCTACGAGAATCCCGTTTCTTGTCTGCAGCTAATGAACTAATGTGTATTCTCCCAAACTTAACGGGTCAATAAGTTGTAAAGAGAAGAATTATATTTTAGTAGGCAAGTCATGATAAAATTAGATAAAACATACAATAGAAGCCTGAAGGGTAGATGTAAGGGCGAGTTACTATTTTCTTAACAATGCAGAAAAATCATACCTGCTATTTGTTTACCGATGCAAATAAGTTTTCTATAACTCGGGAACGAAAATGTCTAGTTTTTTTTTCACTTGTTGCTAATCCAGCGCTTCTTAAAAAAAATATTTATAGTTAATATTATGGGAAGGGATTCTGGAACTCAAGAAAACGTGCGCCAATCATCTTCTTCCCCATACGCCACATACATTTTTGTACTGTTTTGTTGACTAAATAAATATAAATATAAATCTCTTCATCAGGTGCTTTGCATATTGACTGCAATTTAACAGTAACACAATGTTTCCCATGCTTAGATATTAACGGTGACGCGAGGTAACAACTTGATAAAAACCAGGAGGCTAACACAATAGGAGACAGTAAACACAACGGCAGACTGACCTTCATCAACATTAGGACACTTAATCAAACGGGGAAACCAAAAATAATCACTTAGGCGTACTCAGCACCACAAGGGTTGTTGTTGTGGGCTACATTCCAAGGGACGTTGCGCACCAGGTGCTAGTTCGTATAAGACTGAAGCCAGAGCTCAACAGAGGTGGAAAGAAAAATGGGAGAGGGGAGGGGAAATGAAAGGTGAAAACTAAAAAGGATACGAGGGGGAGGAAGGGAGGGTATAATAGAAGCTTACAATTTTGTCTAAAGCAGTATCGTAGAGTTTAGTAAAGATATTCGAATATATTTGACAATTCATGGTGAAATTGGTCTTAATATGAAGTAGTTCCAAAGTCAGCCTACCGGAATAACTATCTTCAACCCCAAGAATGTCAGGGTTCTCAAAATATATCCTTTGTTTCAAACTATTTTTATGATCACTTATCGAATTCTGTTAGAATTAGAAAGAGGCAATCGTTCATTTCTTACATGTTCAGAGATAGGTGATTTAAGTTTCCTTGATGGTGTGCCTACATACACATAATCACAATCCAAACAATTGATTCTATAAACTACATTTAATTTCTTAACTTTATACACTTATCTTTTACATTTGTAACGAAAGTGGCCTGATTTACCGGCCTAAATAAAATCTGCATTTGGTATTTGAACAAAAACAATTCTCTCGATTTCAAAGAAAGACTACCTAAAAACGGTACCGTGATAGAATAATCAATTGTACATTTGTGTTCCTTTTTCTGAAGATATTGGAATTTTTTAAAGGACTTTAATCTGTTGCGCACATGCATTTCATACACTTGGTGGATATCCTGCTTGTTTCAGTCTATGAAACAATTTCCGTAAGTTGTCATGTAAGTTCCTGTAAGCCAATTTTATGGATCTATATACAAGGTTGTACATTATGGCAATTTAGATTTATTTAGTCAAAAATCAGTAGAAACTGCATGTATGTGACGTAGGGGGGAGAAGATTATCTTCGCACGTTTTCTTGAGTTCCAGAATCCCTTCCCGTCATTTTAAGTATAAATAGTTGAAAGATGAGTAAAAGTTTAACTTAATATATAAAAATTAATTTTAAAAATAAATTAAATACTGCAAGATTAGCAATATTTGAAAAATAGCCTTTGCATATTTGTTGTATCAATTGTGTATATTATAGGATAGTCTGACAAATAGGGGAGCTTAAACCACGAAAATGTTGGTTTTGTTTACCAGTTCGTTTTGATTGTATTTCCTTCACTTATTATAATGGTGTCCAAAACAGTATTTAAGCCATTAGACTCGTATTCTACTGTGAAATTTATAGCGGGTTGGTAATTGTTGACCGCATCAATAGTATCCAGAACTTTGTATTTATTCAAAATTAGAAAAATGTCGTCAACGTATCTTACAAAATATTTAAATTTTAATGTTTTTAAAATATATCACTTTCAATCATTCTCAGAACAATATCCGATAAGACGCGTGAAAAAATGCCACATATTGGTAACCCCTCTATTTGTTGATAGCAGATATTATTAAATTTAAACATGTTATTCTGAAACAAAAATGATACAATTTCATTATTTCTGAACTCGTAATTGGGAGAGCAAATTGTCTTTCACTCAGAATCTGGTTTAAAGTGCTCGAAATCAAACTATTGGGGGATTGAAGGGAATATACGTTCTATGTCAAGGGATGTCATGATATCATTTTCATGTATGTTAACTTACCATGCCACTTACCTAGCGTGCAAATACTCAGCAGAAATATTAAAATTGTTGTTAGCAGATGATTACACATACACGGAAAATAAAAGTTTTGAGTTCGTTAAAAATGTGGCAGCAGTCTGGTCTGCTCAAAAGGGCGCCCCATTTGGCGTGCAGTGAGCCGGCGCTTATCTGCAGGAAACCTGCAAGTCCCGCTGTTTGTCGAGCCAGCGCGGGGGCGGGGAGTGGAGGCATAGTGCGGAGAAGGTGAAAGGGGCCTGCTCTAGTCTAGCAAACGAGTAGCACGCCGTCCACTGACGCGAGCCCGCGGGCAGTTTGGTCCGAAATCTTACATTTCTGCAGCCCTGGTTTAGAGGCCACAACAGACATTAAACACCCTCTCCGCGGCACCTTGCAGATAGAGATGCAAACTGTACTTACTATGACGCCTGATTTCATAACTATTAATTAGACGTACTGACATTGTTCAATTTGTCTTGTCACGATCTATTTTTTGGGTTTAAAAAAAATAGTGTTCTATTCAGAGAAAAAACTAAGTATATTCAAAATCTCTTCAGGTTCTGCCAACAGGCGTATCTATACCATTAAATGAGCTCCAGTGTCGTGTATAGTTTGGTGAAAATCTTGTTTTTACCTCAATATGTTGCTCCGTTTAGAAAATATTCGTGTTGAAACCTCTTATTGACTCATCCTAAATAATAAATGTCAAAGATTCGAATTACGAATGATTCGACAACTCTTTTTGATTTGTACCTGCGTTTGGTCTCGTAATCATTTATAATAGCATAAATCCTAAATTTTCCAATTTATAATTAAAAACAAATTCTGCGTTGTATATTGAACAAATTGGGGGAGGTATTTTAAAGAAAAAGAAAAACTTTTTGCCGAAGGATTTGCTTCTTAATTGTTACTCATATGTTATTTGAATTGCACCCGATATACAATATATTTACTTTTCTAAGCTTCTACAAGGAAATTAAAATATCTTTTTATTATAAAAGCAATATTATATTTTTAAATGTTTGCAAATATTTAAGGCAGTTTTTCTTGAGACTGTGAGGTTCTCCGCATTCGACCAATTTAACACGTCTCTGCTGTTGTTACAGCCATTGTCGGTTTGGTACTGATGAAAACTAATCGCTAAACGTTGCCTTTTTGCATTTATTTTTATACTAAAAAATACGTACTTCGAACAGGTATAATATGAGTTATATAATGTTCCAATTAAACACTAGTGGTGCTCCAACATCACGTACCTTTCCGCTTTATTTGTAACAGGTACTTAATATTATAATACTAATTGAGCCTGCAAAAGTGTTTCCAAGCCACAAATATTTTCCGTTTACACTCGGATTCGAATTCTGGTAGTTACGCTCCGCAAAAACTTCACTTAACCGCTTCTCCAAACGACTGATTTGTCTTACAAACGTTCGTAACGCTTCAAAAAGAAAGTTGTTATCAAAAAGTGTGAACATATAATTTTAAATAAAACTAGTCGTTCTACGTCCACGAATGTATTTCTGGTGCGAAATGTTTCAGTTTCTCAGTTTCAGGCCCACGATCCTGTCAGAGGATTAAGTAAAGCGATCTTCAGGGCTTCACTTGCAATCGCTTCCGCTGACTTAGCCCGCACAATAGAGTTGTAAGTTTCACATCGACGCAAACATCCTGTTTTCCACACGGGCAACTCCGAGTCCTCACGCGCTCCCACCGCACTCACTGAAAGGTGAAGGGTGCGCTCCCATATGCTCGTCCCAGAAGTATTTCCAGTTTCTGATGCGAGAATCTAGGCCCGATTGCCCGATGTTTTGCGAGCTTCCAGAACACGTGCATATCAATCGCAGCCGCCCTTCACCAACGATCCCGCAGATTCACATCTCCTGCCTGATTTATTAGGTGAGGTTTGCGAAGAGGCAGCTCAATAATTAAATAAATTTCATTATTTTTTAAAACGATAAATCTCTCATATGACGTATGGGAAAGAAGTATACTGTGTTTCTTTCAGGTCCAGAATCCCGACCGCAATCCTTCAATATACATGTTTGTTGATGCATAAAGGTACCAACAAGTGTGGTAAGAAACCTTTGTAAATAAGATATGTTCGCTTCGGGGCAAAAAAAATTTTCTTGCATCCGCAAAGCAACTACAGATTCGCATTTACTTTCTCGCCCTTAGTTCCTAAGGACAGTAAATATTGTAATCGTCAGCCGGAAGCGGACATTTCGACAGGTATACTCTTATTGCCGGGATTTGGTAACGAATTAGGTGCTAAAACAGCACCCACTTCCTCGCATTATTTCTGAATTAGCAGTTTTAGATAATTCAGATATCAACGATTATGAGACCTGCAACATTCCTTTAAGCGTTTCTTACGCTAAGCCAGGAAAAAAATTGAACAAACAATTTGGAGCGATTTTCGAGAATATTTTTATTATTATTGACATTAATTTCAAGCAATTTAAACAACATCTGCTCGGTTTTCAAAAAATTGTACATGGCCTTTTTTAATTTAGATTTTTTAGAACTGATTTTTTTAAATGTCTTCAATTGTGTAGTTTTGAAATTGTAAATTTTTGGCATTTTCCGAAATACAGAGTTTGCCAGAAATGAAAGAAGCAACACTTCTTTTAGTGTTTCCATAGAAACGAATTGAATGAAGACGTTGTTTAAAAAAAAATAAAATTGCTCAAATTTCACGTACAATTTCGCAAACTCTACTCCTATTTTCGAAAAATTGACCATGACCTTATTTCAAGATGTCTTTCGTAATTTTCGACAGATCAGGATTTTCAATGAAAACAAAACCTTCTTCTTCACTCCATCTTCAGGCTAAACACAAACAATTACAATCCATTCAAAAAACATTCTCAATAGATACTACGTAACTCATCTTCACATCCACCATTCTTCAATACAATGCTTATTCAAACATATCAATCATCTACATGATAATTTGATATGCAATACACTCACTACTTGTAAAGGTTGTAACGTAGAAACCATTCAACATTTAGAATCCACGTTCTTCAAACTTAAAAAGCTCTAGCCGTACATTACTACGATCGTCAATTAAAATTATATACATTATTGCTCACCCGACCTAAATTACGTAAAGGAACCATAAATTCAGGAATCTACACATATTACATTATATCTCATTAAATATAATAAGTGAATTTTCAGTTTTAGCGCCCGAAAACAATTTCATTGCTTCCAATTTTGCATGCAATTTCATTTACAATGCATAATAACCAATGCCATTACAAATGTACTAAAATTGAAGATTCTGAAACTGAACTTCATCGCTCTACACTTTCGGTATAGGTACTGTAATATAAAAACTAAACTAGAGCAGTCGTAAGTTATCCTTCGTGGGCTTAGAGGGTCGCTGCTTTCCTGCAGTAGTCCTTTGGCACTTCTCTCCGCGGCCGTCGTCTTCGTCGTCACCTACGTACGCCTCGTGGAAACTTGGGGTGACGAATGACATGAAAACACATCCGCTCACCCGCCACTCGACAACGGATGCTCGGTGACGAAAATCGCCGGCGGCCTTGGCGAAGAATAATAAACGCTTCAAGATGACCGACTAAAACGTCCAAGCAACATTAGGATTAAAATGTGTGCGTCGCATCAGACATTACCGAACAAAATCGGGGATAATAATGACCGTGCCCGCGAATTTCATTAAACACGATGATGATTTCATCAGCAATCTTCATATACGCCGTATATTAAAAGGAAAAGCACATTTAATCGGATTCTTTAATTTCCATGATAATGTATTCAAAACATTAATTCCTGTGAAATGTTTAATTTATTTGAATCAAATTTTGTAACAAACGCACAAGAATGTTTTTTACAACAAAATTAACTTTACAAGCGCAATAGATCTTTTGTTTCATATTTCGATATTCGACAGTATTTCATATTACATTACACAGATCAAAGATGATTTTCACGATGTCAACTTGAAGAGCGACTAACCACCAACTACTCGATGATTAACCTGCTTATAATAGAATTTCTGTGCTGGGGGAGGGGGGAGATGGATGCTTTTTTCTTGCATTGCATAGGAGGGGTTCATAATACCATCCAGTATAGCAAGAAAAACGAAGAGCCTTAAAATTTGGATTTCCAATTACTTTAGTCACGTTACGTGTATTTGACGAATTTGCGTAGTTGGTATTGCATTGAAAAACAGTAAATTACATTTTCGTCTCTGTCTTTAGTGTACCAATTGGTTCGTTATATGGTCACCCGTGTCTGCAGATAATTTTTAAAAAAAACTAGGGAATCACACAGAAGCAAAATAAAGAAAATCATTTTACCCCAACTTGGAAAATCTATTTTTTGGAATTTTAGATTCATAAATATTTTTAGTTGTATGAAGCAGTAACCGCTCTCTCCAATATGTTGGATGACGAATCTTCCTTAAGGCGAGGATATCCTTCACTGGAGTGTACTTGATATTTGTAATGGGTTAATTTTTAATCCATTTGTAATGTTCAAGATCAATTTTTTTAAACAAAAAAATACTATCATAAAAAATAGTAATTCAGTACGCATATATTTGAAACATTTTTTTTATTTACGTCGGTAAACACGCGCTGACTGGAACCTAAACGACCTCAGATTTACGAGTTGGTGATAAGTATCATACCCTATGTTACCTTTCCAGTTACCAGTACCACAACCTTAACAGTTCAGTTTAATTTCAATATATCACTGTGCTAATTGAATTGCTGAAAGTCTTTATTATATTTCTGTGACGAGTTACGATTCCGTTGATTTGAAATATACGAGGACGTTGTATCGAACAGTTTTAAATCTGTGTTCCAAATCTTATTTATTCTATATTTTCAAACAAATTTTCAGTTAATACCTTTTATCTAGTCACAATAAAATATAGTCTAGTGATTGTTTTAAATAGTAACAGCATAAGTGAAAAACAATCTACATAACCACATTGCCAAATTTCGTAAGTACGTGCTTTCAATTGATTTTGTAAATAATCATGCTCATTGTACTATCGAATCATAATTTTCAATTTATATATATATACATATATATATATATATATATATATATATATATATATATATATATATATATATAGTTAGATAGATAGATAGATCCATACATACATAGATAGATATCAATCTTAAACTTTCAAAATATTAAGGTAGGTGCTTGGTGCTCTTATCTGAGTTTCTCGTATTTATTCAAATTTTATCACGTACATTAAGACGCATTCGTGACATGGCTGCCACTCGTTCTATTCTTTACACTCTCTACACCTTCAAAACCGACCTTTTCAAAGACTTCATACACATAAACAACAAATTATACCAACTGAAGGTTGGAGAGGTCGTTCTCTAGACAGACGATTGGGTAAAATTCGGACACACTGCGAATTTTCCCAACCGTGCACCCGTGGCTGCATAGAAGACACAGATACCACATCCAGTCGCAACTCAAAATCAAATTTAATGTTTTAGATTACTAAACATTTCGAGCTCGGCTCCCGTCGAGGTAAGACCTCTGCGAGAGTCGCTCGCGATAAGATTTCTACTACTACCAGTGAGGTTACTGTGTTATCGACGCGCTGATAGTAAGTGTAGTTTTACTTGTTCTTTCATTTATTTATTTGGTAAAAGTGTAAGTAACAAGCCATTGACACTAGATCAGTGTTATGTGTGAAAATGGCTGCCATGATACGGGGCAGCATAAAAAATGGCAATGGACGCAACAAACGGTGTAGTCTCAACCTTTGGAGAGACTTTTCATACGAGCTCAATGGAAAATAACACTATGTTCGCATTTCAAAATGGTCAAATGGTCAAAAGCAATATCAGGCTGGGTACATTCCATTCCAGTCACACTTGAGTGTTAACTTGCCACAGCAGGTCGTAATGCAAAATATGGGACAAACTCAACAGCAAAGTTTAACACAACCAGAAACAGTTCAACCGCCGCAATTACATCACGGCACTGCCGGGGATCTGTAACCTCCTTCGGAACTGCAAAACCTTGACGAGGAGTCACCAAACGCCGAAAAGAACCTGGAGCAGCGCGGGCAGGGCGCAATTCAAGGTACTTGAATTCAACCAAAACCAAAAAAAATAGATATGTACTTAAAAGAACCAATAATTCTAGTGAAGAGTTAAGTGATACAAAACAAAAACGTTCGCAAGCAGAGTTAAATCAAATGCTTTATAACGTACCTGTAGGAAACAGATCTTAATCTTTAAATGACATAAAGGAAAATGAGGATAGTGTATTCAAATCAGTAAAATCCCCCCAATAATTATTCAAAATTATAATAAAAGAGAAGATGAATTGCTAAACTATAAACTGCTTAAAGAGAACATTGTGAAAATAAAATTGAAGATTTTGAAGTCAAATACAGTAACAATAAATTTAAAGTGCAATTTAGTAACATTGAAGACTTCAGAAAATTTAGAAAATTTTGTGGAAATAACGAGATAGAGTTCTACTCCTTTAAAGACCCATCTGTAAGTGCATTTGAAGTTGTAATAAAAGATGTACCGGAGTGTCTAGATATCAATGATATTAAAAAAGAACTTAATGATAAATTCCCTGCAAGACTTTACGGTAAAAATAGAAAACCCCTGCAGATAGTTGCTGTAGATGTCGAGAACAATGTGGCTGGTAGAGCCATTCTAAAACTAAACAAGTTAGACTACTGCATAGTTAGAGTTTTTGTACGAACAAACACCAAACTCCCCATCCAGTGTAAAAAGTGCCAACGCTTTGGGCATACGCAAGCTACCTGTTTTAACAACCCTAGATGCGTTAAATGCCTCAAGGGCCACCACTATTCTGAATGTGCACTCCCTAAATCGGGAGTAAAACCCTCCTGGACTAATTGCAAGCAAAATCACACGGCGAATTATCGTTGTTGCTCTTTCTATAAGGCAGAATTAAACAAAAAAACTTAATAAATCTGCAACTGGATCGAGATATAACGCAGGTCAGGCCAAGGTACTGAATAGTTCGCAAGGTGTAGATCAAGAGATAAGTTAGGAAGGAAGACAAGCCAGATGTATCCTATCTCCAGTCTTTAACAATGCCCAATTCCCTACCCTACCCGAAAGGTCAGGCCCTTGGACAAGACCATTAAATAATTCTCAAGGGAACGTTAGAAATACGACGCCATTCACGAATCAAGGCATTGATATGAACAGATTAATCGAATCAAACACAAGTACTGTGATTACTCTGATTTTGAGTTTTCTATTACCAGAAATCTCAATTATGATTCAGGTAGCGTTACGAAAATGAAGCGTAGCCAGCTCACGGACTTAAAATTATTAAACTGGAACGCAAATGGTTTAAGTAAACAAGAGAATATATTTAAGAACTTTTTGTTCTTCCACGAAATACAAATTGCGTTACGTAAACGCATTTCCACCCAACTGATAAATTCAAGGTACCTGGTTTTAATATATATAGAAATGACAGACCTTCTTATAAAGCTGCGGTGGGGTCGCGATAATAATCCGTAAAGAGCTTAGTCACTCTCAAATTAAATGTCCCACTTCTGACTGCCTGGAGACTGTAGAAATAAATGTAAAAACATCCGATTCAGAAATAATAATAATAATAATAATAATAACAATAAGAAGAAGAAGAAGAAGAAGAAGAAGAAGAAGAAAAAGAATAAGAAAATCATTGTCATAGGCGACTTAAATAGTAAAAATAAAGCATGGAACTGCAGAATTACAACAGAAGAAGGTCGTAAACCTTTACAGTTCTCCCAGAATCATAATATATTAATCCATGCCCCCCTACACGCACACTGTATCCATTTAATAATAAAGGCGCCCCGGACATTCTTGACATAAGTCTATTCACAAACATAAATTGCCCCTTTTTCACTCGTTAATACCTGATCTCGATTCGGATCATAAACCCACAATAATATCATTTCAGAGTACTGTCCATGTTAACTACTTAAGGAAACTAATAAATGGTAAAGTAAACTGGGATCTCTTTAGGCAAAAAAGCCATGCAATTTTCGTTCCCAAAGGATCTCAGAAACGGAACTGATATTGACCTACTTATCAATAATCTAATAGAAGCAATAAGCATCGCGGTTAAAGAATCTGGTCAACCAGTGCAATGTAACAAACATTCATCTTCCTGGCTACCGAAACACATCGTGGACGTGATAAAAGACAAACACAGGATTAGAAGACTATGGCAGTTGTAAAGAAGGCCAAACTTAAAAAAGAAATGGAACTCTTTATGCAAAAAAGTAAAATTTATAATCGACGAACACAGCTATAATTCATTTAAGTAATATTTAGCGCAAATTACCCCCGGCTCACCATCTCTATGGCTTACTATCAAGAAGGTTACCAGAGAACAATCTAGAACAACACCATTAAATCTGTCACTAGTATTCTCTATAAAGATGACGAAAAAGCGGCGGCGTTTGCTGTTCTCTTTTCAAATACTTTTAAACCCTATCCAATAGTAAACCATGTGTTCAATGAGGAAATTGTAAACAGTATGAAGCAACCTCAATACTCCGCAGATGTAAGAACGAAATTCGTATCCCCGCAGAACTTAAATGCACAATAAACAAACTTAAAAACAGAAAAGCAGTTGGGAATGACCTAATAACTAGTCAGTTCGGTAAAAGAATTACCGAACTCCACAACTGCAGCAATAACAGGTATACAGCTTCAAGACTAGGTTATTACTCAAGCAATTGGAAAAACGCAATAATCATTTCAATAAACAAACCAAATAAATGTACACAACTAGTAGATAACTACAGGCCAATTAGCCTATTACCTTCATTAGCTAAAGTGTTTGATAGACTGATTTTAGTCCGCCTAAATAAAACCATATTTTTGTATATTTAGTATATGTGGTATATGTTGTATATGTTTGTATATTTTTGTATAAAGAAAACAAAAACTATATACATTGAAAAATAAGCTCAAATAAGTATACTTGTGCCCTGGTGCAAATGGTAGAGACTGTTAAGTCCTTATGTAATGTATGTATCGTAATAATAACTCCCGAAAGGCCGATGGGTCGAAAGGGCAAAAAAAAAAAGATTACTAAACAGATTTTCCTCACCTTCCTGATCCACACAACCCCTCTCTACCATTGTCAAATATACGCACCAGACCAAAACAAATAGGAAGAAGCGCGTCAAAACCAAAACACGAAAAGCTGCGCATTCTAGCTCACTTTAAAGCAAATACATTCTTACTGAGCCTACAAAACATGTACTTATTTTAGCTGACAGCCATGTCCGATAATCTTTTCTCCATTCTCGATAAGAAGTTAGCATACAACTATTTAGTCTCATCAATTTTTGAACATATCAGGAGGTTTCCAGACATGACTGCGGATTTGGACAAACAATCGCAAAACCTTACCAATCAGGCCTCAGTCATTATCAAAGAAGGGCAAAATGACATTCATCTGGAAGGTGACTTTACACCTGAACAACATGAAAACAAATTACAATGTGCCACTCAACAAAATAACACTGTAGTGAAACCACACAGCCGTGTGGCTGCCCCGAATCACCTGATAACCTGGTTACGGCGATTCAGCGGCAGTTGCTCTGGCTGCTCAGTCTGTAGACTCTTTAAAGGGAGGCATGCGTAATAGGGGTTATTCTCGTTGTAATACTGCATTGAAATACATGGCTTTTCCAAAGATGGGTTTAATGTTCCCTTGGCATGATGTAAAGTCTCCTGTTATAGTTATCCCTTAAAAATATCTTATAACTAACTTCTCTTAAATTCGGCCGCGCGGGCCAGAGTTCATCGTTGGAAGCAGAGCGGCGTCCGTCCTGGCGGTCACGACCCCAGTTACGGGAGCGGCGGCCCTTCGCCCTGGTGCTTGGCGCAGTGCGATCGGTGGCGGCGTGTTCAGGCGTCAGCTGCTACGGCAGGCGACAGAGCGTCCACGGGCGTTAGCAATGCTCGTCCGGGCATCGGCGGCGAGGTTCGCGGTAGCAGTGGTTGCGCCTCGGCCCGTCGGCAGTCCTGGGCTCGCGGTAGGGCACAGTCATGGTCCGTGGCGTTTGTCCTTAAATCCAGAGGCAGCCCGCGATGTGGCGATGATGCATTCGGGCGGCAGCGATGCGGGAAGGCACTCACTGGCGTCCCCGCGTAAGCCAAAGAAACTCGCCCTCGTCTGATAAAATGGCGCATATCCGTTGTTCTCTGAGAGTTTAAAAATTCCGAAAGTTAGATAAATTCGAGAAAATATGTTGTAGAATCACTAGTTTTGTAAATTATACACTATACATTTTCTTAAAAAAAATAAAAGAACGTAAATATCTCAAAGAATATTATACAAAGAATATGATCAAAAGTTTCGGAAAATGTTTTATTATTTCTTTACACCACCATTTTTGATTTTAAACGTTTTAAGAAATTTTTGAGAAATAAAATCTCACAAATCAGAGAACTTCAATTTTCATTCAGAGTAGTAATGTAAAATTCAAAAAGAACAAATTTGGAATTCTTTATTATATAATTAAAATATAAATGATAACCAATTAATTATTTTTTTGCAATTAATCGAATTTTGATCTACATTTTACCGACCATAGTCAACTCCTAATCTTTTATAATGTGGTGTGTTTTCGTTGGCATTTACAATGAAATAATTATTTGAGTCGTCATTGCCAACAATACCTAGGTAGGGTCGTTTACATCGACTAGCTATCTAGTCGTTTTTGTGGCTTCCATACAGCAGAAAACTGATGATGATGATGGTTAAGTAATCGAAAGCTGTTATTGTAATAAATAATTTTGTTGGCAATAACGACTCATATAATTATTTCAACTCCTAATCGACTCTTTGATCATCATTGATTCCTTTTATTGTACCAGAGGAGGGCTTCGACCCCTAGAAATCAATTCCTAGGAGGTCGAAAACCACCTCTTTGAAAACTCGTAGTCTAGACAGTCGGCCAGACGTCTGCAAAAACACGTACGCAAAATACATCTGCAAACAAACAAATAATCCACAAACTTTTACATACAGGTAGCCTCGACCATGTGCACTCACACAAACGCATGCACGTGTTAAAACGCACTTACACGTGCACGTACGGGCACATGTACTCACATGCGCAAATTTCATTTCGCATCTAATTGTAGGATATTCGAGAGAAAAAATGAGTATGTCAAAACAAAAATACATACACCGAAGTTTTGGAGCGCTAAGAGGAAAATAAAACCAACAACTCGCGAAGGTAACGAACGACAACGCTTCTCTCAGAAAAAATTACCACTTACAAGAAACCACTCATTCACAAACTCATTCACGAACACGCCGCCCACACTTTGTGTCCGTGACACCACTTGCACCAGAATAACTCATTCACAAGAGCGTGGAGCAAGATTATCCTCCATTCACAAAATGACGTGCATTCGAATTGAGTGAAGGTGATAAAAAAATTCATTATCATTCACGTATATCTTCAGGTAAGGTACAGTTTGCAATGTAAAAGAGGAAATTTTGTTCCGTATATTCCTATTATGTAAAAATTTCAAAGGACAAACATTTGAAATGTAAACACAACGTTAGTAATGAAGTCATACATTATGTGTGGTAATAATTGGTCGAGCTGATAATCGGTAATGAGTGAGAGAAATGTCAGAGTGAATGAGTGATTGATTGCGAGAGATGCAAAATGACAAAAGAAATATTATCGAAAAGAAAATTCTCTAAATCGCTAAACAACCGACCTGCAAGGAAGCCACTTAGACAGCGATTTATTTCTAGGCCACGCAGGCGAGGTATTTCCAATCTCCTTGAAATAACTTTAACGAAAATGTTCATAATAATAATAATATGAATAAAAATAATAATAATAATAATAATAATAAT
>BOPP01000086.1:251304-261390 GCA_017312745.1 Gryllus bimaculatus | reverse complement strand
TAATAATAATAATAATAATAATAATAATAATAATAATAATAATAATAATAATAATATAAAATAAGCTTTTTCTTTATAAAACACGTGGCGCCAAAACTGTTGAAAATGCACATTTAGATAAGCGCGAAGAGCATGCAGTGACGTCACCATCCACAGCCACGTTCGCAGATCGTTTTCCACCTTGGAGTAACAATCAGTATCGACGAAGAACATTGAATAATTAAATGAAAGGCAGAGCATAAGTATTGTTTTATGACGGGATGTCGAAGTAGTATGCACCTTTTAAAATGCTTCCAAAATTTTTATAGCAGTTCCAACAGATGAAAGTCGAAAAAAATTGAGATCGTAATCAATGTTTTGAATGGTTTTGTGCTAGTGACTGAACGGTTCGCCGCCATCCTAGTTCAACTTTAATGACGCCGTTTGTTCCGTCGTGACGGCCATAAACAGATAGGTTTTTTATGACTCTTATTACAGAATATGATTGTGTTTATGTTCGTATTACCACGAAAATACTGTTTAATCAAACTGTTTAAACCACTATTCACAACATGGATATCAATGACTGCGCGGAATAAACCTTCCGCGATATTTTGTCATTAATTCTGACGGACTGCTGACATTATCAAATACACGTATAATTTGTATTTAGCCATTATGTATTCCGTAAATGATAATTGGCCTCGGTGCCGTCAGATACTGAAGTTCATAGTCGTGACCCAGCCAGGAACCCGCGACGACTCGAATTCCCTTCACTTTCCTGGCTTCAAATAGTCGGGTAGCGACGCCGGTTTTGCGGTACCCGGATAATAAACGACTTTAAACTTGTTGTTCGTACTATAGGTCTTTATGGTAGCTAGGTCAGGCTAGGCGATTTCCCCGTCATTGGCTACTATTTTAGTACTGAATTCTGAAATGTCTTACGATGTTTATTGTCATAGATTTGCAACTTATATTTCGGCGAGTGTCGGTGCTGCTTTCGAATACTTTTATTCTACTGTATGAAATTCCTTCGCAAAAAATTGGGAAAGATATTTACATAACTTAACATAAAAATAACTAAAATTTCACAACTGGAATAGCCTTTTGACAAGGATGTTTGAAAGTGTCAGCGTCACTGACGAACAACTTCCTGATTCGAAAGCCGCGCGACGGTTTTCAAGCATACTTTTCACCTTTTGTTCCTTTCTAGGAATAGGGAGGAATGTGTTTAATATTACAGGTGCACAGAAGTCACACCTTAATTTTTCGTGTTTAGTTTTGTTAGTATATTGTTGATAGAGAAAGTATCAATACACTGAAGGCATAGAGCATATGAAGCATATCATATGAAAGCATATGAAGGAATAGAGGTGCTGCGTATATTCTCATTGTTGAAAGAACACATTAGGGAAATTTATAATAAAGGAAGAAGAATATGTTGAGATGATATTGGTAATTTTTGGGTTCCGTGCATAAAGTTAATTAACAAATTAGTTCAAACAAAATAATTGGAAACAAATAGAAAATGCCTACGACACTCCCAATAATGCTTATGGCGCGAAAAGTGAGTCCGCCGGAGTGACTGTGAATAATGAGAGATAGAATCCCGTGCAAACCAAAACGCATACACCCAAATACAGATTCCCTTTCTTAAGCGCTAAATTGGCCGTCTGCCGATTGTGAACCGCAACACAAGCGCGACATCACGAACCGGAAGTGCCACACCAGTGCAACAGCAAATACTTCACACACAACAAAGAAATGAAACAGTTATTTTGCTCTAAGTTTCCCGTCTTTTTTACAAGATATACTAAAAATGCTCGTTAACGGTCAAACAAAACTTTTGACTTGAAACGGCCTTCCCGAATTGCACACCGTGGTAATGACCCCTTGGCAACTGGTACTCTGCCACGAAAATGTATTCTTATAATGTATTAAAAAAGGAACGAGTGTTCTAAAGCCTGGATCATAATAGCTTCTTTGCATTGCCGCCATAACCCTAGCGCATTCATTCCCAATTTTACACAATTAATTTTTTTATTAATTTCGTAGACGAATTATATGATTCATAAACATAAATTATAATAAAAATGAGTGTTACGAATTTAGTTTTGAACACTGACTCCTGTGAGTTCAACACCCTTGAAATAATGACTGGTTTCAAGATTTTGCTGAAATTACCTCAAAATTTTTTTGGGGGCAAGTTTCCTATTTTTGCTTTCACAAACCTTTCGACATTCATTTTTACAAAACATACTAATTAATCTAGTAATAACACGAAGTTCGTCCCATGAGCATATGCTGTTTAAACACGCGCGCGAAGGGAAGATACTGTGTTCACTTTCCTCTAAACACTTTATTTTTCTTATTCATTCATTTCGTCTTGTTTAACTACGTGTAGTTTTTCAAGGAAGACAGATTTGACATTACATTATTATTATGGATATTGCTCTGATTGCAATGAAGTTTAGAGGATGGATATCAATTTTCATAGTAAAATTGTTTGATTTAAACATTCATAATTTACTTTATCATATCATTTATTTGAATGTTTTCTTGTTTGGAAGTCAGTTGTGAGATGGCATACACATATAGGTCAGCGACTCAAGTGGCGCCACTCTCGCATGAAAAATACTTGAACTCCGTCTCTCTCTTTTCACCGTCTTAACCCACCTAACCCACACGAAGACGACGATGCAGGGAATAAGAATTTATCTTTTCGGTATCATCGTAATCATGTCTTTATTCACGGCAACACCTCATGCAATACAAATAGACCCAGCTGCGGGCAATAATATACAAAAAGAGAACGGATGAACAGGCGGGTGACCTACGAAGAGCCAGGAAGAGAACGGCGCCCGCCAAGACAGAGCCTGCGGGGCCAGGGCCCGGAAGGGCAGCGGGGCGAGGGAGGCACGCATAGGGCGTCAGAGCCTACTTAGCACAGCCTGGAGAAGCGCGCCGGCCGACTCAGACGGCGGGCAACGAGCTCTGTTCCCTCTCAAGACAAAGGCCCACTGTGGAGCCGTGGAAAGCCGCCCGCGCCGCTCCGCCGCACCGCTTCGCGCCGGCCGCGCCGCCCGTGATCAACCAATTTTTAGCGACCCGGCTTAAGTTCTACGCGCCACTCACGGCCGGGCCGACGGTTAGCGCCCGTCTGCATTTGGGAAGACTCCTCGCCCCCACCCACCCACGCCCACACCACACCACCGTGTCTGGGGATCGTGTCGTCTGGTCTAATTTTCGTTCAGGCTTGCAGAAACAGAGGAGATCGCGGCCTGCCGTCTGGCCTCGAATTGTTCACAACCAAATGAGATTTTTCGACAGGTTTAAAAATCACTATGCATCGGGAGTAGTTTCTACAATATTTCCTTCCACTTGCCATTGGAGTCTACATGAAAGCTCACTTACGATTCTTTTTATACTCTTTCTTTGCTAGAACAACTCTAAGAAAAATATTCGTAAACGACAATGTTTAAACTATTTTACAAGAATTCAAACCAGTTTCGTATTTTACAATATGTACGAATTTCCCAATAAAGCAAAAACTATATATACAGATGGTCTGGGAAGAAACGTCAATATTTTGGGAGGTCAGATTATCCGTCATTCTAAGAGAAAAAAACGGTTTATATGAATATGAGTCCTATTATACTCTCCGAGATACAGCTAGATGAATGTACAATATTATGGATTTAATACGTAATATATTCCTTTTCCCCTGAGGTACTGTACTGAGCCACTCTCTAAAGAATTTTACTTCATGGAATGTTTACCGTTATAATTGCTGGTACTACATTATAAAAGTGCTGTATAAAATGCCGCATATCTTCGCAAATGAACATAATACTGTTAAGATTTATACGTAAGGGTGGTGCGTTGTTGTAGTGTTGTTGTCTAAAGCTGCATCGACAATATCCTATGCGCAAAATTCCGTACCACAGTGGTTCCCACAGTGTTAAGGACATTCGTGAATATGGTACATTCAGTGCCAGTCTTTCATCGTAAAGGGAACATCAGCTTGTGGAGGCACAGAAAAACATTCTTCTAAGAATAGAGCGTAGCTACAAATAGCTCTCCAAGACTCTGCACGTCTAAGGGTTTCACTAACAAATGTTCCGAGAACATTGTGTACAGACGACATAAATCAGTATCATTAGAGCGTGTGAAAAATCTACACTCACAGGACAATTTCTGGAATATTGTCATAAATTGCGTAATAATCGTTAATTGATTCCATTCAAACAGAAAGCTGAATAATGTACTTTCATTCAGCAACGACAAAACGCATTCAGACAAGCAGCATGTCATGTATGCACACGAGGTGAAAAATTGCATTTAGGCAGACAGTGACATTTTTTAGAAAGTTTTGTAATACGAAGGTAAACATATGTCAACTGAATAAATGTCTGATTTCTGTCTCGGAAGTCCTTGAGAATACGACGTACGCAATACTAAACAGACAAGAATCTTCATCTCTGTAAGTCTTTGGAATAAGTCATATTTGTCTACACATTTTTGCTTAGAATGACCGAATCTGAGACCTCCCAAAATATTGACTTTTTCTCCTGAGACATCTGTATGTCTATCAGAAAGCATTGAAAATATATCCCTTTCATGTGCGGCAATACGCATAAAAAATACCTTTTCCATGTAAACAGAATTTAATGAGATTTAATTTTTTCTTAAAGAATATCAAAGGCGAAAACAGTTCATGTTCATGATTTTTAACACACATTTATGTATTGACTAATAGTTCCGAGGCGGTGAGATGGTTTGCGTATTCAGCCCCTAGATGCGAGGGTTCGAAGTTTCGAATCAAGTCCCCAGAATGCACGCTTAACCCCGGTCTGCCTTGTGAGATCTCATAGTGTCTCATAAAAAAGGACTCCAAAATTGTGTTAAGAGTTTAGAGACGTTCAATAGCCCCGAAGTCCTCTCTCGACGCCTTTTTCCCTGGTGGAAACTTCTAGGATTCAACCCACCTTGCAGAGAGTTCGTGTCTCGCCGAACGTGACCTGCTTTTCGATGATTAACTGAGTTGAGCAGGCCTCATCTACAACTGTGCTACTCAAGTACGCGGATCCCGTTGACAGGCCCTTGCGTTGCGCTTACGTGCGGGTCACCAGCCCGGTGGAAAGTGTAGGAGTGGGAGTGCGCGCGCGAGACTGATTGTTTCATATTTGTGGGCCTGTCTTGGAAAGAATAGAATTTATCAGCTCAAACTATCTCCAGCGCCTTGAAAACCATCCAAACCTCTTAGCCCTCAACATCCTAGACAATAAAGCATACATCCATTGACTAACCAGAACCTCACCCCTACAACTCCCATATAGTTTCTCAACAAATAACTGAAACATTACCCTCAGCTACTAAAATATCGCACTTGCAGCCAACCCAAAATAATACTTGCTTTTTGTTATAGTATGAAGAAGTAGATGAAGAGTACCGATGGGATACCTTCACTGGAAATCAATCAATGCCAGAATAATTCTACAACATCATATTTACTTATTATTTTGTAAAAAAATCGATTGTAATTTTTTTGTTATAAATTAAAAAAAATATTTGTGGGCGCGTTAACTCCTGCCATTAGCTCGCAAGTGTATTGAATGTTGTCTTGGACGGTGCCAGTTTCCTCCACCGCTGTGGAACGTGAGATTCAGCGCCGATCTACTTGATGTTTTGCCTCTTGACGGTCCCCTCTTTAAAGATATCCTCCAGAAGGGCTCCGCTACAGCTGGGACAGATTCTAAGCCGCCCATCAGTATCTCAGTACGTCTGTAAATTAGTGTCTGAAAGGGAGAGAAGGGGATGAGTATGAGGAAAGAAAGATCCCTACCCGTCCGTTTGTTAAGTACTGCTCCGGTGTTTACCTGATATTGCTCACAAAAACCACAGAGATCAGAGCAGCCTGTCGCTAAAATACTCCAGACAGCGATTGAATTCGGCCTATCCATCTAGTTCGTTTCAAAAACTCACCGTCATAGGGACTGGAACTCTCGGTCCCCCCGGTCAGACACGCAGCAGTGGCAACATCAACCTGAGTCATCAAAGCCGGTCATACGTGATCTGCTGTAGTCCAGTACAAGGCGAGTGTAACGAGGGCCACTGTAGTGGGTCATCGCGAGTAGGTTGTTACCAATTCTTGCATTTGAGCAGCGTTGGTGTAGTGTATGGACTGGGCAGCTTCTTTGAAAGTGTCTACCCCTGAATGGAGAAATTCCCAATAATAATGAAAAGAACCAACAGTATATAAGTTTCCCGCGATATTAGAAACCCAGTAGACTCGCTTTTTAAGAGAACCCAATTATAAGAGACAACATGGGCTGACGCCAGTCTAAAGCATTTTCTTCTCGCATGTAGGATAATAGTTTACGGAATATTTGTACCAGAAAAATTGTAGGCAAGCAAAAGAAGTAGAAATGACAATTATTTTCTGGCGGCGCCCCGGTGACTCATCAGTTTTACTGCAATGTTCGAACATCAAAGTCTGCATGGGAACGGACTCTAATGCACAGAAATATTCTACCCCCAGAACACAGCTCGCCTGTAAATTGTGGCAATCTGCTCCAATTTCCCAGTGAATTGTTTTGTGGAAGGCACTAAGGTGTGAAGTCTATGCCAACAAATCTACGCGAATGATCGTGTTGAGGAGTAGGGAGAGTAAGCGTTGTGCAGCATTTGACAAACTTCATTACACTTTATTGAAGTTTTCGCCGCCGTTGTAATATTGGCGCTCACCATCTACTTTCTGGCGAACGATAGTTTGTTTGTGTGGAAGGGAAATTTCAATAATCTACTTTCTTAACACCCCAAGTGGGATGGCTCCGGAAAGGAAGTTAATATCAATATCGAAAAAATTTGGCGTCATATGTCATTCCCACTTACAAAAGATCTCGACTATATCAAACAAAAATCGATAACCTTTTTTAACATATTTTATTTCGTTAATTGATGTAAGTACTATCATGAACAAACTATTACACGTACGTTTGGAGATGCAGACGCGACCTTTCTCCGGAAATCATAGTTGTGGAAGCTTAGATCAAGAAGGAAAACACTAGGAAATGGAGAGCGAAATTTTGCATTATTTGTACGGTAATATTCAAACGATTTAAATTTATATGGATATATTTTTCTTTTCATATCTACGAAACGGTGTACGACTATACATTAAACGTTGTAGTTTCCAACTTTTTATAGACCGATGCAGAATGGAACCCTTGCTATCTCACGACAATTATATTTCACGTAAGGTCCAGTATGATTATAACTAGAACAATACGCGAAAGCAATAAACTCAGCACTGTTGGCAATCAGTAGTGTACGGAGAGAAGTTGTTGGAAAGAGAAACAAGATAATGTCGTAATAAATGGGAAAGAGAAAATTAAACAGCCATTTGGAGCAGTCTCTCCAAATACGTTTACTAAACTTTCGTCTTCTCTGGCCATTTCATATCCTGGAGAACGATGAAAAGTCTAAGGTGACAGAACTATTAGATATTAAGCCAAAACATTAAGAACAGTATCTACTTTATATTAGATAAAAAGAAATGGTTTCGCAGTAGGAATTCTTATACTAGTACATTTTTAATAACGCAACTCGTAAGTTAAGATCTCCTCTTTATAATCAGTGCCTTGCGGATTAGGCGTAGTAGGCCCAGTTGACGTAATACGACAGCAAAGCTCCAATAAAAAAAAGGTCCTCGCCATTAAAGATTTGCTATACAGGTGTTGCGGTATGGAACTACATTTTATTATTATTATTTGTATATAGAATATAATACATATTTTGCTACTTAGGAATACATGGAATATTTTTGGTTGTAGCGTTTTCTAAGTAGTTACTACAAATACACAACACAGACAATCGAAGGAACATTACAATGTTTACATATTACTTAATACAATTTTTCAAGATTAGTATATTAAACTTATGATGCTGAAGCTGACCTAATATAAAATAACAATAATAATTCAAATAATAATTTTAATGTTAACATATTAAAAAATGACAATATATTTAATCTAATTCTAAAAATTTTGACATTCTGAGTGAAAGTCTCCAGCACTGCTGAAAGCAATTTGTTCCAATTTTGTATTGTTCTGTTTACAAATGAGAATTTACCTACATCTGTTCTCTATTTTCTTTGTCGAATTTTAGAACCACGATACTTCCGCGCGACATAAGTTGGTTTTGTTAATCTTGTCCGCACTTACCCCACGGACGATCACCTCGTATTGAGTTGAATAACGCAAAAAGACGCCATTTCTCTCGGCGTTTTCCCAAAGGTTCCGAAGACATAAATTAAGAATTAGAACGTCATCTTCTCACTAATTTGGAGGCATATTTTTTAACTTTTTCTAGAGATTTTACGAAACGATATGGGTCTCAACATAAGGAGCCATATTCCAATATCGGTCGTTCAGAGATATGTAACCTCATTCCCTTGATTTTCCACTTCCTTTCTTAAGCACACTAATCACAAAGTGTAAAGTCTTCCATGCCTGTTTCACTACATAGTTTACGTGTTCTGCCCACCCCAGATTTAACCCTCGGAATATACTTATTTTCCATTTTATTTGTGATGTCATCTAGAACGCTCTTTCTAGAACGCGCGAATCTGATAAACTTGCAGTTACTGGGATTTAATTTCATTTCATTTGTAGAAGGCTATCTAAATCAGTCTGCAATATTTCTTTATCACTTCTGCCCTTAATTTCCTGAGATATTATACAGTCATCTGCAAAAAGGCGTATTTTTTATTCACTTCCCTGCCAAATATCATTAATAAATGCTATAAATAACAATGGACCCAGGACACTTCCCTGTGGCACTCCGGACCTCACTTCTGCCGTCGAAGAGAAATTTGACCCAATTCACACCCATTGAGTACGTGAGCTGAGAAATTCTCATCCAGAGAGCAATTCTTCTGTCTATGTTAAGCTTACGAATTTTTTTGGATTAATTTATCATGGGGAACGCGGTCGAACGCTTTGTTGAAGTCTATAATAATTGCGTGAACGATGGAACCTTCATCGAGAGAATCAACAATGTCCTGACTGACAGTGACTACCTGACTCTCACATGAATATCCTGTTCTGAAACCGTGTTGCCCTTCGTATATGCAGAACGGTTGTGCGTTATATGTATTATACTTTTATTGCAATGGTTAATGTTTTTATTAAACTAGTTAATTTATTGCAATGTTTATATAAGTGTCTTGTTTGTTGTTCTCGAGCAGTGAGCAAGTCTGTTTGGAAAACCATTTAGTATAGTTTTGTTTAGCAGCCTTTTTTTAATTTCTATTGACCACTAGTAAGATACTAAAAATTGATAATAAGATTTTTTATAATCGATATTAAGAAGCATATTCCTAGTGTGCACACGAAAATGTTTATTTCTGAATCATCAAGCGATTCCTCAGAAATGGCGAACGAACATTTTCTCTAAAATATTGTTCTAGATACCCAGGGGAAATAATAAAAATTGAACGTCTAGAGATATTGTGCAGAACAATTTGAGAAGTGCACATGAGATGTTTTATAGTAAAAGATGTAACTGAACAAACTGTTTTCAAAAATTAATAACAGTTTACTGTACGTGAAAAACATTGAGAACAATAAGATTGTCTACATTGAATTTTGCCGCTATCTGGGGAAATTATTCTGTCAGGAGCTCTGATCCGTTTTCCCTGATTTTTCTGATCAGTACCAGGGGAATGCCGGAACACTACCGTCACAAACGATTCACGGACCGCGCGGGAGCCATTTTTTGTCCCCTCACAGACGCACGTTTAAACTTCAAGGCACTACACTATCACACGTATCGATAGACGAGTCGGAGGCTTAGGGCTTGACCTGAGTGGGCTACACGTAGAGGACGGAAGCCCGCAAGCCGACCACTAAGTGGGAGTGGATTCGGGATCGACGGATACCGTGAGGTGGGAAAGACGGCGACGGCGACGGCGACGGCGACGGCGCCGCCGGGCGGAAGGGCAAGGACCCGCCCGGGCAGGGGGCGGGAGGCTCGGCGCCCCGCGCACGCATTCCGACGCTCCCGTTCGTTCCCCGTCGCTCCGCTCCTCTCGGCGCGGCGCCG
>BOPP01000086.1:230663-251109 GCA_017312745.1 Gryllus bimaculatus | reverse complement strand
CCTCGAGTGACGGGCGTACAACCCCGCGCGTGCCGCCTGTCGGTGTTGGGCTGCAGGCGCACCGAGTGGGTGTTTGTGTATTTCGTTGTGACGTGATTTTCTGCGATGCTTGAATCCGTTAATGTGGTTCCAGTTGTGATATAACTCTGGTAGCGGATCTAGCGATTTCGTTGCACTGATTGTTGGCCAAAATGTTCAAAATAGTTCTTCAGTAATTTTTCTAATTGTTTGGATCCTCTGGCGATGGAATTTATTCAGCGTCTTTTTCGGTGTTTCTTGATTTATCGATGCGGTCTTTTACATTTCTTATCCTACTACCTACGTACGTAGAAAAATGAAAGAACTGCAGAGGAAAGGGGCGGTTTTTCGTCGCAACACACATAGGGTAAATCCCTGATATCGAAAAAAAGGATGTTTCTTCTTCCTATAAGTAGTTCCTCTTACTGTCAAGTCACAATTCACGTATTGTATGCGGGACACCGTTCAGACGATTTTCTCCAACACTGATATTCCGCGTCTCCGATGGACTCCGATAATTGAATGCAATGGACTCAACTCTGATTTTGGGGGATATTTTACACAAAGCCTTAGCAACATTTCTTTCCAACAAGACTTCAATATTTAAATTTGTTTGTTTGTTGCGAAAGCAAAGAACGTGTATAAAATGGCGTAGATCTTTTTTTAACTCCCTGAATTTTTAAAATTTGTTAAAATTGTTAAAAAAGTTCAATTTTCGGCGTTTTCCGAAAACAATATTAATGTAAGAATTTTCTTTAATGACATCAGTTCGAAGACAAAATTAAATAAAATCATGCGCAAGTTTTCCACAACAAGAGTAATTTTGCAACCAAGTTTTTCTGTAAAAAATTTCCCTTTTTTGCCGAAGCATTACGGTACTTTTTCTACAATAAGAATTTCGAAAATATTAAAAATTGCTTCACGTCAATATGTCTACCAGTAGGTCCATCCGTTTGTTTGGTGTCAATGCTTGTGCCGAAACTGTTCAGACGATATTCTCTAAATCTGATATTCCCCGATCCATTTCGCCGAACTAAAATCCCTGAAATTGGAAAAAGATGTTTTGATTTTTAGAGGCATTTTAAATGAAGCCACAAATTTTTCATAATTTTGCAAAATTGGAGAAGATTCTTAAAAATAGCGTAGGTGTCATTTGCGTTGAACTCTACATTTTCAAAAATTACAGTTCAATATTTTTTGCGTCTTCTTCCAACATCTATTTAAGACGGGTTTTCTTCTGTAACGAAACTTGTTCTTCAAAGTCTGATCTCTGAATAAAGTTATGTACAAATTTTCGAAAATACAAGAAATTTTCCTGTACTTTTGGGTAATATATAGGCAATTTTCGGAGTCATTTTAAACATCAAAACCGCCCCGGTACCATTTTACGTGAACTTTCTATTTTCGAAAATTGCAAAAATTTAATATTGGAAAATAACATTTTTGGTGAGATTTTGCTTCCTTTGTCTTCCTAATGATATCTGTTCTCAAAAATAGATATTGAAGTAAGGTCAATCAAAATATCTGCATTTTTGAAAATTGCAAATGAAAATATTCAACTTAGTTTTTATACCGTCGAGAAGGTTGCGTTTAGCTGTGAAGTTGGTGATCTAGGGGGAAAACATGAAAGGCGTACTAACACTAAGAACCTAAAACCAGCGTGATAAACCGTTTTTTACTGTTTTGAAACAATTTTGCAGATTCAAGTAGTATAATCTCGAGCCCTAAAAAATAATTTGAGAGAATGTGTGCTGTTATAGCACCAATACTTTAAAATAGTTTGTCTTGAGTTTTCTATGAACCGTGTTGAAATATAAGGGGCAATTAATCTGCTTTGAAAAATGTATTGCAGATCAAATGCATAAGTGGAAAATGTTTTTTCGTAATAATATACCTTGTATTGACCTTAAGCAACCAAAGGAACGATAACTACTACTATTCCGGCCAGTGTCAGTTAAGGATTTAATAGTTCGCCGTCAGTTCAGTCGAATCGAAACAAATGAATTTTAGAAAAATATAGCGTATAAATACACTGATTTCAAAAAATGGTACTTCTTCTTTATACGATTTTACTTTATCGATACATCTTCCTTACGTGGCAAAGAGAATGTATTGTAATGCCGCGGCAAAATCGACATTTTTCAACAGAAAAAACTCGTACTGTTGGAACCTAATATCGATAAAAGTTGATAAGTTCCTATATGAGTAAGATGCTTACATACACATTGACTAGTCATGTTTGTGGGTCCTTGATTCTGAAAATTTGGTCGACGGCAAAACGTCAGTCAACGGTAATGACTAAACCGTTTAGACTATTTTCTTTGAAAATTGATATTCCCCAATGGATCTGTCGGAACACTGAGTCTGCAATTTTGAAAAGGATATTTTGTTTTTTGGTGGGACTTGACGTGAAGCCTTAACATTAATTTCAAACTTTTCTCGTCGTTTTCCTAACATTGAAGATATACAGATATTTCTTTAACAGAAACTGTCCAAAGGTGGATCTTTAAATAAGATAAAGTACAATTTTTAATAATATGAATTCTATTCGGGAAAGTTTGCATGGCTATCGTTATTTTTTGTAATTACAAAAAATATTAACATTGCAAAACTACAACATTGATGACATCACTTTTCCCTCAATGAAATATGTTCTTTAAAACTAGATCTTGAAATAATGTAATTGCAAAACTCTGAATTTTTGAAATTTGCAAACGCAAATGTTCAACTTTTTTTTTTACTTCTGGTCGGTTGAGTGGGTCTTGGTGTGTAGGAATAACGTGAACGCTGGAGTAACTCTAAGAATCCCATCGCGAAAAAATATTGCTGCTTTGAAACACTTTTCCCAATTCATGTAGTACTATAATATTGCATATCTGTTACAAATAATGCAAGAAATTATTTGCTGTTCTAGCCACTCTAGTTTTCTTGTATGGTGATATTAGGAAACGTATTGAACTTCGCAAGGCCACAAATAACAAGTTCTGTTGTTTATAAACATACTGTGTCGTCTCGCTTTACAAAATTCAACCGCTTCTATTATTTTCTGTTGATCGCTCAAATGCCGTCAATATTTATTTACTCGCGAGCAAATTTGTCACTTTTTTAATTACCGCTAAAAATCTCCTCAAGGACTGATTCTTTGGCAATGTGTTTATAAAGACAGCAGTAAGTAGATGTTTTTTTTATATCTTTTAAAGAAGAAAACTCGTTACTTTTATTTAAAATATTAGATAACCAAAAAATATAAATATGATAATTTAATTTGAAATTTAATAAAATATTTACAGCATGGATGATATACTTTGGCAGTTCTTGTCCCCATATTACATATAATACCATTTACTCAGAAAATAGTTGACCAAATTATCTATCAATATGTTTGGGGATGTCCTCAACATTTAAACAAGAATAACATTTTGATTTGTTTCCGCAAAATGACAATGACTGTTTCAAGTAAAAATTTGCAGCTTAAGCACTGATGTAAAATCAAATAACATTGTTCCCATGTTCTATTATTTGCATGGTCATTTTTTGATTTTCCGTCATTATTATTTTTTTCTTTTTACACAATGCTAATTTATTCAATGACGTTTTCACGTTTTTTGCTAAATTAATCGCTCACTTTATTAGAATAATAAATTATATTTATATATTGTCAAACTGCATGTGATGTATGAGAAAGAAATATAATCCGCGCAGCTTGCCTTGAGCTCCAGGATTTTACCCCTCTCTTTTACTATAGAGCATAGTTGAATTATTAATATAAATAGCACTGGACGTTGTTGGAAGCATTTGAAAAGTAGGTGTTTGCTTCCATGTAATAAATTAAACGACACGGACAAATGAGCTACAGATTTATTTAATTTTATTCCTGACGAAATAACACCACCACGGTCCCCGAAACTACCAGAGAGCTCCAGGACATGTAGCCTTAGAGTGAGCTACTGAGAGTTTCCTGTCCAGAAACAGGCGGCTCCTCAGCATTTGGTCAATGGAAACTGTGACAAAAAGACTGGTCATTGTAGGGAGTCGTACTCACACTGAAATACAGTACTTGTTACAAGCATATTAATTGTTTTAGAACGGCCGGCTGTGGTGACTCAGAATCAACAGATGCCACTGCAACTCCTCTCAGGAAGGGCGTAGTGTTCGAGCCCCGAGAGAGGCAGAATTGTCGACACCAGGTAGATAGCTATTGTATGGAATTCCCCGTGGTTTTTCCAATCACCAACAGGTGAATGCGGCGCAGTACCCTGCCAAACGGACCGCGCACGATCATTCATCCTGAACACATCTCACTTATAAGCACTTACGCGTATACTTGCATCCACGAGAGAACCACTGACTTAGGTGGCTCAGGGCATCAATTGATGTCACTGCAATGCATCAGACCAAGAGGTTCTAGTATTCGAGTCCCGTCAGTGGCAGTATATACGATTGGCTACACAAAGCAAGGTCGAATGAAACCGCTGCCTCGAGGAGAATTCAGCGGCCGGTCGCTCTGATCGGTAGTTTTCTCTGGGCAACGAACGTACCGCGCGCGATCTTTCCTTCCTCTTCCTTGTCCTATCTTCACTCCTTACTGACACACACTAACACTTACATGTCCTACACTTCCACACATGCCGGGAGGCCTGTCGGGAGCTTAAAACGAGTCCCGGCTGGGGCGGTGCTCCGCTGGTTATGGAAATCCCGGCATGCCGACGTGTAGGTCGGGACCAGATCTTGCCGTCCAGTGGGGGAACATCACCGCCACCTCCAAGATAAAAAATGTAGTTTACTTATGGGGATTATTAGCTTATTAGCTGACGCCTTGGGAATCACTAATTAATGAAACACCACACTACAAAACATGTCGGGAACGCAGGGCTTAAAGTGGCTGCGGCTGTAATCGCTGGTGGGACAAATGCGGATGGGGAGACCCCGCAAGCACCCGCATAGGTCGGCGCCGGATCTCAACATCCACTGAGGGGTGGCTAGCTGCATAAAACATAAAATCACCCCCTGCGTAAAGACTGGCTACATTGGAAAACCGCCCACTCCTGTGATTAAAGCACGCACTACACTTGCGGGACTAATGACCATTAGCAGTTAACGCGCCCGGAAAAACGAAATAATCAATTAATATTTAGTGCTACACCAAACAAATAGTAAACAACGAATTCAGAACATTATTGAAATAAATATTTTCATTTTTGATGTTCAAAATTCTTTATATATCACTCTGAGAAAACCTATGTTTCCTCTTATCAAAAAACCGTCTATTCAAAACCCGTGTTTGCACAACAGTGCGCTGCTGTTGAATTTCTCATTAGTTCTTTAACAAACAGGTTTAAGAGTAAAAAAATAAAATAGAAAATTGCGATGTAACGGCACTAGCAGGCGCATACGCAACCCGCATACCACGTTATGAAGCAACACACTTACCAATGCAAAACTCCGAAAACTCACGTGATTTTGTGTTGAAATCTACAAAAACTTTTTTCATTCTACTACATTTTTGGAGGGTATCCTTACTCCGTATCACGGGTTGACAGAAACATTCCAACTTTGGTTCTTCTATGATTGTCTTTAAGTTTTAAAACAGTGATTCACAAGAGAGCGGAATACTCGCACGAGTACTAATATCTCTAATTGTGTAGAAACCGCAGAAATGATTTTTTACTTAGCAATTAAACTGGTCTAGATTTTGTTAAGTTGTGGAAATTGTGTTAATTTTTCAACTTCATAAGGCGAGGTGTTCTTGATTTTTAACTGCATAATGAAAAAAATAATCGTTGACACTTTTTTAATTCAATGATGACGATTCTAATTTTATAATTGAATGGGTGAAAACCAGAACGGTACGAGGGACATTTTATAAGGCTATATTTAAGTGGCAATGTACTCGTATTTTCGTGGTTTTAATGAGCAACTGAAATGCCGTGGTTTTAATCGCCAATCGAAATGCTGTGGTTTTAATGATAAAACAAAGCACCAAGAATTTACAATGATATTGACATAAATAAACTTATTTCCCTGAATTTATAAAATGTCACTTATACCGTTCTGGTTTACACCCATTCAATTCACACATTAACGTAAGTTTTGAGTTTTTATACTTTGTTCATGATACATTGGCCTGATGTTTAATCAACATCTTTGGATAATAATTTTTATTACAGAGAGATATTTATCATTTGCGGAAATCGTCATCAATAATCGGAAGATGAGTTCAAACCCATCGCGATCAGGGTTTTGTCCAGTTCCCTGATCCATTGAGCAAATGAAGAGATGACCCTTTGTTTTGTTCCTCAGTTTCCTATCCTAGGTACCACGGAACAACAACCTACACCGTGGTTTGACAAACGTGGTGGACAGATTGCGTTAGACGCGCAGAATAAATTAAGATGTTCGATCTTACATAAAAAGATGAAGTTTCACATTTATTATAATTGTAGAAGACTCAGAAGGTTTTGAAGTGACGATAACAGTTTCATGGATTATAGAAAGGACGAGCATATACATTTTAATTTCGTTTTTCTTCAAGAAGTCATGCATATTATTACGACGGAGCCCTTCTATTCCCCGTTCCTTACAAGCATTCGATTTCTCTGTGCGTCCAGCCGCTGCGAAGAAAGGCTTCACGCAGCCGTTGCTTTACTGGGGCGAGCGCCAACAAATAGGCGTCATTGCTCCGGATCCCCACGTTCAAAAATATTTTTCTACCCGCAGTCTTACACGTGTACATACTGCAATTGTTCGGAAAAATCTCGCAAAATTATCATCGCGCCCTGTCCGAGATTCGGACTAGGAGGGTAGCAAAGACAACATTTCTTTATTTATTTACATCAAAAGTAGTTAATTACGATGTGTGACCTGCTACGAGGAGAAGGAAAAACTTGCGTGACTGGAAGTTACATGTATGTGCAGAAGTAAAACAAGAGGCCATCTCAGCATTTACCCACGGATCACGGAAACTATACGAAAACCTGATAAGATATGGGGGCCATTGACTCAGCAACTGAAGTACAATAATTGTAACAGGTTCAATAGAAATATTCAGTCCAAATGGTAAATATTACATTACATGTTACTGTTATAATTAATATTACTTTCCTTTTGGAGGCTCGGTTAATGGTCTCTAATTGTATAGAAACAGGTGTGCAGTAGAAAATATTTTACTTGTATCTTTTGTATCAAATTCAATCGTTTAATGTCATCTGGCAAAATGTAAAATAATGTATTGTATGTGAATTTTTTGTACCGAGCAGTTGATTGTACAAGGATTACAAATGCACAAGGATTGAAAATGTAAACGTCACATAAATTTAATTTCAAAATTTTAATATTCAAAATTAAAACATCGCCCAAAATCCATCTGGTTTAGGAATCTCATATTCACGGGAGGAATAATTTGATTCGACAATGACAACGCGCCATTTTACCACTTTTTCAAATTTGTCAGAAAGGACGAAAACATTTTAAAATTGGCTACAGCTATTTTACTTGGGAGACGAGAATCACAAAGTGAAATCTATCAAGGACACAAACGCCGTTTTCAAAAGTATTTGCTCATTCTCCCCCGGTAGTGGAATGATTACGGAAGATCTTAGAAGTAAAATACATGTAAAATAAGGAGTGAGGAGATGGAATATTGATGATATTTACACAATTGGTTCAATTTTCTTTTTGAAAACAGTTCCAAATCGGAATCGATATTTGAGGTAATGCCTCAAACAATTATATGATGGTATTCGAAGACGGAAATATGTGAACAAGATAAAACGTTTTATACTACTAATACAGATAACAAGACCATTTATTTCTGTTATAGCATCACTAGTTTTATATGCGGGGGGGGGGGAATATATTGAGATGTAAAGTGCCGAAAGCATAAACCAAACACCTGCTCTCACGGGTTTGGACTCTTTCGCCGGCACTGGCCGCCCACTGCTGGTGCTGGCCGTGCTGCCGTGCCGGGAGAGGGCCCTCAATGGAAGGACGGGAAGGGGAAGGGGGCAAGGTGTTTTCCCAAATTTCGGCGGCGGCGATGGTGTAACGGTTAGCGTACTGGACTGTTGTACCCAAGTTAGCGGGTTCAAAACCGATCGAAGCCGTGGATTTTTAAGGGCGAAAAAATCCTTCATACGCCTTCCTTCGGAGGGGAAGTAAAGCCGGCTGTCCCATGTTCGTAGATTTACTTGCATGTAAAAGATCCTCAAGCCTAAATGACGCCTCTGAGCTAAATTCAAATCGCCGGTTTCTCGCCCAAGATATGCCTCCTTTCTCCGCTAGTTGGTGAAAGGAGCGTAGCGAAATTTGCGTGGTCAGACGAAAGAGCAGGCCTAATGGCCTGAGTCTCGCCACGTAAAATAAGGCATTCAATTCAAAAATTCAAAATTCAAATTTCACTTTAAGACGCTCCTATTCATCCGATATGCATGATTGACACGGCGTTGGATTCAGCAAGCATGTCGCCATCGCGCTATGTTGGCATTTTTTAATTTTTTTCTCAGAACATCGAACACCAATTTCAAATTCGTGTTTTTGCTTTTTTTTTTTTTGAAAAGAAGTGCTTTGTAGCGTAAATTCTATTTTAAAAAGGTGTCATATGCCGTTTACAGACTATGTTTTGAGAACACAGAACACGATTTAAATAATCACTCTGATTACGCACATTCCCAGATTAATTCCGTGATATTTGGTAATAATTTTTTTAATACAGCCATACGTATTACTTAAGTCCGTGGAATTTCAAGCATATAATAACAAAACGGATACGTATGAACGATCCTCTTTACAACTGGGTGCGTTACGATATCCTTTTAGATTTGTTTTGTTAAAAAATTTTCTAATCACAAACCTTGTAATCGATCATTATTGTAATCGAAAAGTGAATTAACTTTTATCTTAAATCTTTATTCTCAGTTAATAATTTAGCCCAAACCTCATCGTTCCGCCAATAACGTCTTCTATACACTTCACATCCGCTTACCACAACAGCCACACATGTACGAGTAGATAGTTCTATCCTCTTCAAAACCAGTTTATTGTGCCCTTTATTTGCAAGTCCATTCTCCATTCAGTTGCCTTTGTAAATATTGTCGAGGTAACCAGGTAAGACGGTATAGATCACTTGCAATAATGCTCATCAAAGCGTTCGTCGTGGTGTCATTGGACTAACATGCAAATTTAATGTGACATCTTTAAAACCATTTCAGATACTTTACGAGGCGCAGGAATCTCATTTCATTTAATACGCTATTTTTTGTTCTCCTCTTAATACCGATACTAAATTTCCTACGATGCCGGCAATGAACATTCCTCCCCCTCTCTCTCCAATCTGCTTCCCATTCGAGATATGCCCATAACAATGCACTATTATTCCTAGAGTTGGCGGCGTTTCGACTTTCAGCTCTGGGGAGGGGTTGTAATAACTTAATATCTTCTCTTAACATCGTGATTTATAGTTATAGGCGTGTGTGTAGTAATGGGTGTGGTACGATAAGTAAAGAACCCACAATGAAAGATACTCTTGAATGAAGGGGTACGTAAAACTCATTCCAAGGTATACCGTGTAAACAATATTGAACACTGCTAATGGCAGCAAAATATCCTAATTATGTGCAGTTCAAGTGTCGTCTTTAGGTATCTATGAATGATTGAAAATGAATATCTCTACACGAACTCTAGCAAATATGTTTTCTGCTGAAATAAGTGGAATTCCATGACCATGTTAATACAAAGAACTAATAATAATTACCAATAGGTCCTTTTTTTTTTACTAAAAAAAGCAAAATTGTTTTAGAGATTATTTCACCATCTTCTCTGGGTATATATTGCTTAAAAATGGAGACGAGCCCATTACCAAGCAGAACACTGAAATAATTAATACAATAAATACAATATAAATCAAAGATAATACATTGAAAATATTCGAGAAACCTGAATCAAATTATGTGTGTGACGGTAATATATACGCTCCCCCTACCCCGGTGGCTCATAGATAGAGAGCTAGCTTCTCATACCGTGACACCGGATTCGATTCTAGGATTGAGCAAAAATTAAACCCTCGCTAGATTGAATAGATTTATAAACATCAATTAAACAGCTGAAAATACTCGAAAACACGGTATATAAAATTTTCTAAATGAAATATACGAAAATGACTTCATTCTGTGGAAAGAAATATGGTTTTTATTGCTACATAATCATACTGCGTGATAATTTTTTATCAATTCTTGAAATAATTGTTTAATCATATTGTGTCATTTGAGTTACAGTACTAATTTTAAATATTGGTTTCGTTATTCTTTTCTGCTCAGAAATTTAAAGGATATAAATTCATTCCAAAAACAGAGGATACAATTGTCTTACTTGCTTAGCTTTATGACATCGTGCTTTCAATTGATAGCTTACGATGGTACATCACTTCCCGAGAAACATCATTTATTGATCTTAAAAACACTCCTTGATTTCCTTGATTATGCGATTTTAACAGGTACTGTTTCATAAACAAAGTCTCTTAGGGACTCCTTTATTTTTTTTTTCTTCTGATACGCTTCAAAATATTATAATCACAGACTTTCCAGCAAAAGCCGAAGTAAAGTGGGTGCTATGAAACAATTTAGAAAAGTTTCGAAATTTTTATTACGAATTTTCAGAGCGTGCAGAAATTGAAGATAAAAAAACCGCGCAGTCTCTGGCCATGCGAGAGGTTTTGTTAATTGGCTAGAAACCCGTGATAAATCCCCAAACATCTAGACTACTAATTACCAATGGGAGCTGAAATTGATACAAAAATATGCAGCTTCCGGTCATGTGAGGGGTATTTATTGTTTCGTTAGATTTTCTGGAACTCGTGAGAAATACAAAAAATTAAAAATATTATATTTTGACTGAAAACTGCTAATTGTGATTGTGTCATTTCCCCTATTCTCATAATGCGCGTACGCTTTGAATTCTCATACTCAACACGCCACTCCTCACGGCCTGGGAGGGTTAGCGGTTAGTTTACTGGCTTCTGAAGTGCCAGTGCGCAGGATTGATCCTATGTGTAGATTTCCGAAGGTCGCAAAATCCTACAGTGGCCATGGCGTGTTAGTGGCATGTTAAAGAACCCGGAAGTACTAAATTCCTCCAACAATCGCCTGTCGTAACGAGATCTCACGATCTCCCACCCGGTTAGCTCGGATATTGTTAACTGAAGAACAAACATTCATTTGTGGTACATTCGAAAAAAGTCGGGACGCAGACCATTGTATTCTCCACAAGATACTATGTCATTTTGCTCAACTCTCACACTCACGGGTCCATGTTCGTAAGATACAGACCTTTAAAGATGCTTATTTTATGCCGTTAACGGCTTCGAACTCCGCAGGTTGACAACCGTGAGCACGTCTCTCCTGGTGCGAGTTTCGTCAGCCACCGCCGCCGTGGCCATTGCCTTGTCCCAGCTGTTGTGCAAATCATCACTGCTCACTGTCACAAAACTAACAACAAAATTGTTTTTAATTTTGGACGAGTCAAATGGAGTGAGATAAAAATTATAACAATAATAAATACATTTAAAATATGATAAACGATTTATTTCCAATACTTTTGAGAGAAGTATCTATTTTTAATTCAAAGACATGAGCCAATGATTCGTGTAGTTCTGAATGACCATTTTTATCTTGACTAATTAGAAGACAATATTAAAACGGCAAACAATAACAAAAGAACTGAAATTTCTGGCTATGTATTACATATTCGTTACTAAAAGAATATGATTCGTAAGCTGTATCACAGTTTAATTACACAAGATGAAGACATCATTTTACAACAGCGCGACAATATTATCTCATGAAACAGCATGATGTTGTTTTCCAACAATTCCTCTTTATACGAAATTTCTAATTCTTGAGACAGGTTCTCGCTGGACTCTCACCACGAAAAGCAGAATATTTTGAAAATAAGACCAATGTTTTAGTTTCAGAAACTTACAATGCGAATGTGACAAATCACGTGTTTTTCGCTGCGGATGGTGCACTACAAAATTTGTTGCACATGTTTTGTTAAGAATCATTTATAAGCATGTATTCATTGTAATAAATTTATAAAATACAATCAAATACAATTCAATAATTAATAGAAATATTAGATTGATTTTAACAATAATAATGAAATAATTTCAATACTAATTAACAATCAATTATTTTGTTTTCTACAAACACGTTCCCCTTCAATGCGTTCCCCTTCAATGCCCCTTCAATGCAAGCAAATATTATTCATACAACCATTAGTCTCTAATTAAAGCAACAGTATTATTCCAATATTATTTTACAAACACACAATTTGATATCATGCGCAGATCCGGCGCACGATTACATAACTTTCTCTTCTCACAAAGAACTTCGTAAGGCGAGAAAGTAAAAATTAATGTGATTCTTTCAGATTGTCCTATGATGTATATTGCATGAATACAGAATTTTGAAAGTATGTAATTTTAAAAATAACTATTACCCAATCTGATCACCTTTCTCAGCGAAATATCGTCCTATACTGTCTCCCACAACCTGTATGCACCTTCAAAGCGTAAAATGGAGACACGTTATTGACAAAGAAAACTGCCGTCACCGCAATCTAAGTTCTGAATGTCTCGTTCACGGTCTTGAGAACTGTGGCTACGAAACACTGACACAAATAAGTAGCTGTGTTATGAATGTGGTACCTATGAGATGTAAAATTGCGCGATATCACACAGCTCTCTGCGGAGAATACGAGGTAGTGTCCTAATTTTTTCCTTTTCACTTTGTCGCCCTTACGAAGGAAGTTCGTAAGAACAGAAGGATTTGTAATCGCGCCGGAATAGAGACAATTTTCGACAGAAAAACTCTTAAATCCGGGTAATAAAAGAGTGAATAAATCCGTTATCCAAAAATAGATAAAAATTCCTCTAACACGTGGTGTAGCCAGAATCCGCGTTCTGTGTTTCCCTGATACCGAAAACAAGATTGGCGGCAAAATTTCTGTCTGTTCGTCTATGAGCAACATTAGCGCCTAAACCGTTCAACCGATTTTCTTCAAAATTGATAATCCCCCATCAATCTGAACGAACTCGAGACTAGGAGTTTAAAAATGATATTTTTGAAGGTACTTTACATGGAGCCTAAAAAGTATATTCAAAACTTTCTCAAAAATGGCAACAATTTTTTTAATTATACTTTGTTCTCGGACAGCATCACGGCCACTTAAGAGAATGGTGCAGGTCCCAAGTTCCTTCAAATCCCAGATTTTTTGAAAATTGCAAAAGTGCAATTTTTTGGGACGTCTTCTACAACTCTAATAATGAAGACAGAGATTTTTTCCGTAATGAAATCTGTTTCTTAAAGACAGTTCTTCAAATACTTCATTTTCAATTTTTCAAAAAATGAGTTTTTGTGTAATTTTGCACAATATATAGGCAATTTTTTAAAAAATTACATTTTTTTAAAATAAAATACAACTTAATTTTTTTCTTAAAACTTTCTCCTAAAATGTAATAAGAGAGAGTATTACTAATAGAACGATGTATAGAAGAAAATATAGTATTAGTGCCATTATCGGCTATCGTTACGCTTTTTCGAAAATTGCAAAATTTAACATGTCAAAACAACAAAATTGAAGATAGCAATTTTCACTTTAAACAAAGTTTGTTGTAAAAAAAGGTCTTTAAGAAACGGCCACGTACAATTTTTTGAAAAAACGAGCAGATTTCGCATTGTGGCAGAAATTTAGGCAAATACAGAAAAAAAACATTTTCTCGTATTATTTCTAACTGTTTCGCTATATTACACTACTATATCAATATGCAAAAGTGTTTTCAACGAGCAAAAAATTATTTTCAGAAATGTAAAGTATTAACTTGGGCCGACGTTTAAAATGTAACTGTATCAACGCTTTTTCAACACTAATTTTTTTGCAATTTTCGCAAATACGGAGAGATCGACAAAATGGGACTAGGACATTTTCACTTCTTCGTCCTTACGAAGATACTTCGTAAGAAGAGAAAATTATTATTACTTTATGGCACTTACGGAGGCTCTTACGGAAGTAAAAAATGAATAAATCCAGTTGCAAAAAAAAAATACAGAAAATTTAGTGGTTCTATAGACTGGAACACACTTTCTCGCGTTAGTTAGTTATTCACTTCCCAGCTGCCATCTTTTGCCTCCCCAATGACATTTTTTTCACATTTTCTGAATTCTTCGGCTCCTTAAAGGTAGAAATGAAATAAGACTTTGAGAATATAATAGAAGATGGTCGATCTGGATGGTTGAGGTGGTTAATGGTGTGTGCCGACTCAGCGTCTCCGTCCGAAGAGACGTCGGTGCAAGTCCTACCTTGGGTACTCTCACGTATGTATTGTCGCGGATGGCCTCAAGTTCTGCTGACCCCACAAGAGAGGAGGCGGCAAGTGTGTTGGTGTAAAACGTATGGGCGAATGTGCGTCACACCGGGACGTAATGGGTAACGAGCTGTCGGCGGGATAAAGCTAGTAAAAAAAAAATAAAACCGATTCCTACATGCATATTTTCGTTGAAAAAAATGGAACCGATTTAGAGACAATGTCGTTTACGTTTTTCCGAAAAAGCGAAATTTGAAGCTCAATGTCACAGAAAACTACTGAGTGTGCAAAAAAAGTATTGAAAATCAATTGAAGAAGTACTTAGAAATGCAATAAATACAGATAAATAAACCGGAAGTATCTGTATATGATTTTTGAATCTTCCATTTTTTTAAACTGAATCTATTCCATGAAATTTAAATACTACATAATAGACACTACCCATGGAACCAACTTAGTTTCTCTTTTACGGATATTTTGAGTTTAGATATTACTTTACAAGAAGCCTCAAAAACATTTTCAACATTTTCTCATAAATCTCTACAAATTTTTTGATCAATTTTGTTCTCGGATAGCGTAAAATACACTCAAGATAATGGTATATGTCTCCTGTTCATTGAAATACCAGTTTCATTGAAAATCGCAAAAGAGCAATTTTTGGGAGGGTGCCTTCCAACAACTATAATATTGAAGAGATGTTTTTGCTTTAATGAAATCCGTTCCTTAATACACGACATCTTTAAATATGTTCAGGTTGAATTATTCGAAAATATGAGTTCTTTTCGTGTAATTTGGCGTGAAATACATGAAATTAAAAAAAAATAACATTTCAAAACACGCTCGAAATTTTTCCTCAAAGTTTTTCTACAGATAGAACTAGTGGTGTTACAGAATTGCACAGACTTTTTCGTATTATTTTTCTATTTTCTTTCGCTTGGACTTCTCTGACTTGCCCACTCCTTTTGCCAGCTGCCATCTATCGCCGCCCAAAGTACTTTTGCAAAACAAATTCTCAAATTTTCATTTTCTAATAGTAAAACCAAATTCTTACTTTAAGAGTATTGAAGAAGAGAAAAACATCATCCTAAATGGCAATTTTCACTGAAAACTTTGGAGACGTTTTTAAGAAAATGGTGTTTAAGCGATACTGAGATTATGATACTTGAAACTCTTTGCATAGAAAACTATTGAGTTTTCAAAAAATTTCAGACACGTAATTTCAAGAACTTATAGTCTCAAATGCAATAGTGTTTACAAATCGCTGGAAATGTCCATATTAACAGCTTGAGGAATATTTAAAAAAAATTACATTTGTGTTAATTAAAAAAAAGAATGCAGCAAAATAAACTTTATGTAATATTAAACAGTGCAATTAGTAATATCCGTAAGGAAAGTTTAAACAAATAATTTGGAGCCATTTTTGAGAAAATGGCGGTTGAGGTTTTTTGAAAATGCGGAAATTTCAGCTCATTTTCACAGAAAACTATTGAATTCCAAGAAACTTTTTAGAACATTATTTAAAGCACATGTACTTATAAATATAAGAATGTGAACAAATCGTCGCTAATGTAAATATTAACGACGTGTGAGATAAGTAAAAAAATACATTTTTGTAATTTTTGAAAAAACAAAACAATAGAGCAATATGACGTTCATGTCGTCTTATAGAGCACTCATTTAGAACTATACCTCCTAAAAGTTTAAAGAAAAACGTTTGAGCTGTTTTTGAGAAAATTTTGAAAATGTTCTCTGGGCTACATTTAATATTATTCTTATAGTATTTTTCTAGAATAAAAGACAAATATAACTTCTAAAATTCAACAACAAATATAATTACAAAAAAGGTTTTGGTAACAACTTAGAAACTGGACATATATTTCTTAAAAAATGTTTGCGTTTGCTTAACTTGTGACCTCCACTCTTCACAATTTGAATTACCCTCCTCTTTCCCCTACTTTATTTGAAACCTAATGATGCATTTCGTCGAACCATTATTTATGGCTAACTGGTTAAGAGACGGTGGAACGAACCAAAGTGGTTTATATAAAAAAGAAAGATTTGATTTTGATCGTGAGTTTCAACTTGTTTAATCGAGTGCTTAAATATAATTAGCAGTATTATTAATATTGGTAATTAATGGTCATTTTTTGCGTTTTTGTGTAGATTTGTTTCATAAGTGTCATATACCCAAAGAAACGAAATTTTCATAAATGTTGTCTACAGTTGTGGCAGTTGAATCAAATTCATTTAAATATACTGTGTTAATATTGCTATATTATTTTCAAAAAGTATGGAAGTAAGAAATTCATGTTTTAATATTTAAGGAATGTAATTACTTTTACATTTTTTGTAATTATGTATTGATTTATTCCATAGCCTGAAGATGACAATGTCTGACTGTTGTCGAAATGTTGTGCTAGTGTGAAGAATGTAATCCAACAAAAAATGTAATTATTTCATTAAAAGCCAATAAAAGTGAAGAAGCCAAATGAAAAAGGGGTCATTATGAGTTATTAAAAAAGTAAACGAGTTTTTTTCCTAAAAACGCTTCCAAATTTTTCAATGAAAATTTCCGAAGAGGACGAAGTTTTACTCTTCTTTAACATTATAAAAGTGATATTTCCAATCTACCGTTAGGAAAACGAAAAATTGAGAAAATAAAAAAAATAATTTGTAGGGTTGCAATAGATGGCAGCCACCAAGAGGATGGGGCAAGACCGTAAAGCTAGCCAACACCAAGGATTTAAAAAATGTTTTACTACGAGAATGTCTGTGCCATTCTGTAGCATCACTAGTTATTTTTAAAACGCAAACAAACATTATATGAACATATATTGATCAAGTAAACAGTAAGCAAAAATTATTTAAAAAATTCTGCTATAAAGTAAAGATACAAGATGTTCAATAATCGGACAAAAGTACTGAGGAGAATGAGCATTTGTTGAGGAAACGCTTCGAGAAATATATTGGAGACACTAAGGCACAGAACGAATGCATTGATCGTTAAAGGAGGCCAAAGCAATATAAAATAGAGAAGATTGAGTGGGGAGAGCGGCAACACTGGAAGATGAACCTTATGATGGGAAGAGTTTGAAACGCTGGGCCGAGCTGATCAGGGCGCAGCAACAGATAGTAGCTTCGAAGAGGCGGAGAACATCAATAGAATCGCTCACCAGTTTCTAGAAACTTTCACAATAATGGTTTCTAATTGAGGTCCATTCGTTCCCAGAGCTGCACGAAAAGTATAAAGGATTCCACTCTCTTCCACTCTCATATTTCTCTCGCATTAGAGTGCCAGGAAAAGGAATGATGCAGAGATAACATAATCAATTTGAATGAAATTCTACGACTTCAGAGTTGTTGGGTTTTCTTTTCTTTTTCGAATAGCTTTTCGTCCACTCGGTTTTATCTAGAAAATAAAAAATTCCAGGTCCCAGATCCGCACACACTACTACGTCAAGTACGTGCGAGTAAGTAATACAGGAAATTTTAAATAAGTCAAGAATAAAATGTATTTGATTTATTCTTTTCTAATATGCTTGGAAACATTAAATGTCATTTCTAATTTTAAAAGGAACGATGGATTATAAAGAACAGGAATGAAATGAAACAATGTTTATGAAGAGATTTGCATGCAAAGGTTTTTTATAAACAGAAAAAATATGAAGACTTTTCGGTCCTTTGGGGAAATACTACATTTGCCCTTTCCGAATGAAGAGAAAAGATCCGTCAACATTTCTTCTAAGAGTTAATGTAAATAAAACAAAAACTAGGGGTGATACAGAATGGCACATACTTTCCCATATTAGTTTTCAATTTCCTTTGGTCTCTAAAAGCTGTATTTTTTACTGAAGTTTGGTATCATAGGGATATAATATCTGTGCAATGTTTTAGATTTTTATATGGTCCCCAGACAGAAGTATTGCAGTTCAAAACTCGGAAAATATTGAAAATTCCAATTTTTAATTGGATGCAATTTTCAAGTGGAAAGTTGATTTCCATTGATACTTAACAGAAAGTAACTATACTGTTATGTGTAAACGCACAGAAAAAAATACTGCTGTGATTGTATTCCTTCTCTGAGAATTTATTCTCTGAAAATCGAAATTAGTTTAGTCGCGTTCAGTAGATTTGGTTGCAAATATTTCGCAAATAGAAACAGAAAAGGTAAGAAAACAATATTTCTATTAAAGAAATAAAATCGGTTCACGGGATTGGCCAATATGGTTAGAGAAACAATTAGTTACGCCAACGTTTCGAAATATTTAATTTCTTCATCAGGAGATACTAATAATCATACAGGTAACGTCCCATTTCAAGTCCCCACACCCAACTCCACATGGAGTGGCCGATTCACACTTGACGCGCGATGGACCCGCGTGCTCCAGCAACTCCGTGTGAAGTTTGTTTGGCAGAGTTCTGCTTGGAACGTGATGTTACGTGAAGATTCCAGGCAACAAAGTCGTAATTACGGGTATCATTCTGACAATGGGAGTCGTTTAAACGTATCTACAGATATTCGTGGAGGAGAACATAAGGAATTCAAGAGAGTTGCGTGGCGGAGAGCGGTCGAAATCTGGGCTGGAAATTGCACGAAGAGGGTAAATGAGACAAAACCAAATAATACTCAGTTGTCCAAGCGTGAATGTTTTAGCAATGAGGGCGGTCTACCGTGAGGTCGCTCGGTCAGGTCCTGGGCGTCGTTGTGCCTGTCGGCCGATGAGGACGAATGCGGCGATCAGACGGCTGGAGCGATCATCGAGGCAAGGCTACGCGGACGTTACCCAAAATCCAGCAACCCGCGGAGTACTCGTTGAGCGATAAGGGCCTATTGTCCCAGTAGAACCTTATGTAATGTTTTCATTACATTCATTTGTTCATTCATTTTCATTCATTTTTTTCATTATGTGTTGTTGAAAACCTGTCGCCGCTAAAAAACTTAACGTTGTCCCGTGGGTGATCTGGGCTGTCCGGGTGACGCCGCGTCGAAGGCTAAGTTGCCGACGTTTCGACCATCCTGTCGTGGTCTTCCTCAGGGCTGGTATGCCAATGTCGCCATGTCGCATACCAGCCCTGAGGAAGACCACGACAGGATGGTCGAAACGTCGGCAACTCAGCCTTCGACGCGGCGTCACCCGGACAGCCCAGATCACCCACATGACTCTGGTCGCGGAAGCCTACGACTTCATTTAACGTTGTCCCCTCTACATATGATGCATAGAATGGTACCTCTCGCGAGCGGGGATAATATACATCATTTACGATCCCTGTATCTCATTTCTGATCAAGAAACAGTAATGAACTAGTTGACATTGCAAAAAAAAAAACAATCTAAAAATATTAATATTGCCATGAGTTAGATGCTAATCCTTCGTTATCATTATTGTAATTGTATTAAAATTATTATTATGAGCGTGAACATCATTGTTTTGTGTGGACTTTACTGTTTATTATCGTCGTCTATCGTAAACTATCTATCCAGTGAATGTTTCTACTCTGTCGTACCGTTTCTGGGTATTTCACTGCGCACGTACCGGTTTTGCAGCATTCCCACGCCACCTGCGAACGGCCCCACCGCGCTAAACACACGGCGAAACGTGCTGCTCATTATTCACACATAGGAGCTGCAGCTGCCAACTGATGGTCAGCGAACCGCCGGTGCTGCCTGCCATAATTTTAATGGTTCGGAAATAAGATTCAGATATAATTTAATTTCGCTGACCTAATTTAATGAAAGTTTAAGAAAAAATAATATACAACAAGAACATTATATTATAAATTGATTTCATTCAAAAAATGTTCCAAAACGTAGGCAAAATATTTGCATGAAAGCGACGGCTTTGAGGTAGTGTACTACAGCGTGGCGTTGTGACGTGCTGACGTGAAAATTTCTCAGTGTCCGCTTGCACTGTGGAGAGTGCGGAGGCGGCGCGGTTGGTTTCGAGTAGCGGTGTGTCACTGCCAAGCATGGGGAATAGTGGTGAGGCATCGCGTGGGTGAGGGGGACGCGGGAGGTCGAGGTGAACAGCAGCGACGGAACGCGATAGGAGGGCACCAGAAGGGCATTTCCGTGGC
>BOPP01000086.1:182673-211702 GCA_017312745.1 Gryllus bimaculatus | reverse complement strand
GTCACGCCGCGCCAAGCCACCCCACGCCACGCCACACCATACCACGCCACGCCGCGCCACACCAAACCACGCCACGCCATGCCACACCGCGTCGCGCCATGCCACGCCACGCCACCCGACGCCACGCCACGCCACTCCACGCTGCCCCACGCCACGGCGCATCACGCCGCGCCCCGCCGCGATCATTCCTCTCGTTTCGTGATGCCACGACGCACTCCGGGCTACCTTGCTCGGCGGGATAGAGCGCGGTGCGTCGTCCGGCCGGTTCCTGGGCATTGGGTGTTGTTACTTTTCTTTCTTTTTATCTCACTTCGTAATTTCCAGGGGGTTTCCCGTCTTTCCCAATAGCCTGGGGCACTACGGGTTTCCCCATCTTGTTTCTTTGCAGAGCCGTGAGAGTCTGTTTCTACATTATACTGTCGGCTTAAATCGATCTACAACGTCTCAAATAAGTTAAGATTTTACATTGATTTTTCACATTCAGATTATTTGTAGTTTGTATTTCTCTACAAGTAAAAATAACAATAAAAATTACATTTTCTCATACATATAAATGTAAGAGTTTTTGTTGGCTAAAAGCAGCAAGAGCAGTCTTTTTATTGGAAATATCACAGTTAGTTTGCATCAAGAATCTGTAAGAATGGTTACTCTTACAATAGCTGGTGGATGTCTAAATGACCTCATATTTAATGGAGTTAATACGCTGGTCAAATGGTTCAAACTACGAGACAGACATATATTTGAGACGTATCCTTCTTTCATGTTTAACTGTGGTGAGAATGTTCTTTTTTTCATGGACCTGCCCATCTTCATACTTAAATTTGTGTTTTTTCTATAGTTCCGTTTTATCGACAAAACTTATCCCTTAGAAAGCCGGATCTAAAACAAGCTCGGTTGCACGGGACGGAAAATGAGGAAAATCCTTCCTAACATTTCTTCAGTAATTATTAGTTTTAACTATTCACGAGACTTTGAAGCAAAAGTATTTTCAGATTATCATAAAAACCAATAAAACCCTATTGCTGCACGAGCTGAGTGTAGCCTACGACATTTTATAAAATCTGTAATATGATATATTGAACGCAAATGCAGCGATCTTCCTCTCCCAAAACTCGTCTCTGGATCCGCCCCTGCCCCATAGGAACAAACTGTGCGCGTTTCGGTCCCGTGTTATCAGAGATGTATTGTTACCCTTTATAACTCTCGTTATTATTAACAGTGGAGAATTAAGACACAACAGAAACGTAACTCGAAAGCGTGAAGTGGTCTTTCAAAACTCAGACGGTTGAACAACAATTGGTAACACCGCAGAAACTTCCAACCGTCCATCCGCGAAAGTAGAAACACAATCACGACTGAAAAAAGATTTTCTGTTTTAGATTCTGACGATGCGTTTCCGTTGCCTTCCCAATCCTCACTACCCCCTCCCATCATCGACACGTCCACCCACAACCAACGCAAACAGGCTGGCAAGCGCAAAGGAACAAAGACGAGTAGAGTTGCAAAACCTGGCCCACAAGTAAACAAGGACATTCACGCTGAGCCCATGAAAAAGGTACTGATTTTAGTGATTTTAGCAGATATCCATGGGTGACCAATCGCCATGCTGCTCAGTGGGAATCTCGCATCCAATTTCTCTGTTATAACATGTTGACATACTGCAACGTGCCACCCAAACAAACATTATATTCTCGACTCTGTCCTTCTGGAACAACAAACCAACACTGTGCAAAAAATTCTGTGCTACTGTGCAAAAAACCAACACTGTGCATCTTACTACGCTAAAAACCATTTTACTTTGCATCTACAGTTTCTGAATTTCCTGTATTCTTTTAACTTGGATATTACAGTGAATTTACCTACACATAATATATTTAAATCACAAAAAGGGATGAGATCAAATTATAATTATCACAACCACAACTATATATAAAATAAAAACCTCTGATCTAGGATACAGTGACCACGACGCACACATACTTACAATTACTAACCACATGAACACTGACACAATAAATAATACAAGCGTGTACATTCACTAAAGTTAACATAAAAATATTGAATACACAAATGAAAAATAAATTATATATATTTGTCTCAAAGCTTTCATTTCACATCAATGCATGCTTTCCTCTCAGAAGCAGAAAATTAAGCATTTCACGGAAAAATAATACATGGATCACACAATATCGTGTAAAAAGAAACGTACGCTTTACTTCATTTCTAAACATCATAAACACTAACACCTATCGTGGTCAATGTACAGAATTAAAATTGTAAATAACGGACAACTCATTTGTTTCAGTACGTCATCCTCAGAATAAACATATTTGGCAAAAAAATTAATATTTTAAACTGGGATGATGATATGTATATTTTATTGCGAGATCAACTCTGATCGGACATGGTCACATGTCCGCCTTTCCAGCAGTTTCGTGGTTGAAGTCGTAGGCGCTATATGTAAACCACACACCATCTAGCAAGAAAACCACGGACGTGCTCCCGTGCAGCTGGACGCCTATTATGATTGTACAGTATCTTATCTAAAGTAGTGTCCGATAGAAATAACACTGTGGTTTGGCTTCGGGAAGTGATACATGACGTACTTATTTCCGTGAATAGTTTTACCATGTTTTTTAGTCGCTTTGAAGTTTATAGAAGTTTGAATCTGAAAGACACAAGATCGGTATATTTTATGCGTTTAAGTCTCACTGTCAAACAGTGCGGTCTGAGGGAAGAATCAAGCGCTCTTATTTGTCATGGAATGAAAGCACGTTTGGTATTGATTGTATGAACGATTGAACATCAGTATTATTTCGTTTAAAGAATAGAATATATTTATTCCGAAGACGACACCATTTTAAACAGCCGTCCATTATCCTCTCCCTAAAACAGGAAAAGAAGTAATACTACTATACACGACTTCCCAGATTAAGCTACGTAAACGCCATATTGAGATAATTCTTGATCGATATAGTCGACTTGGCGGCCCTGCATATTTGAAATTGATATATATTGATGTTGATGTTGAGATATTTCATCATAAGCGGGTAGCAAACTTTCAAAATTTTCTCCAAAAGTCTTTAAATTAAAGAGTTTTGCTGAAGTAGAGAAACATTTTTGCATTAAAAACTGTAATTTCAAAAATTGCAAAAGTCCAGTTTTTTGAACTTGTCTTAAGCTTTCATTTCATTGCAGCTAGACTTTTTTCTTATTACAATTTTCTACAACAATACAACATTACGTCTTTAAGTCATTTCACGTACACGTTTTTTTTAATATTCGCTGCTTCCACGTACGTTTGGGACAAATCATGTCAACTTTGAGAAAATATTTTTTAGGTATTTTTTTCTATCTGCCACAATATATTTATAAGGGATATGTATATGTAAGGGGCACGAAACATTGAATTCTGTAACTTAGTATCATATTCTTTTAAAAAGCTTGAATCTGCAAATACTAAAGATCTGTATCTTTTATGCGTTTAAGTCTTTTTGTTAAACGAGTGCGGTGGTATAAAGTGTTGGTGTTAGGTGCTGAAACTACATGCGTCCGACTTCAAATCCCAGCCCGGAAAAAAATCTTTGAAGGTTGAAAAAAATCGGAAAGACATTCATGTATTGTGTCAACGAGGCGAAATCTAGCTGAAGTAAACCTTCACTGGCAAATTCATATCGAACAAAGTTCCAATGTGGGAAGTTTTCTCAGGGCCTCGGCTAGTATTCATTTCGTAATTTGTCGTAAATAATGCAAGGAAGTATGTTCTGTTGTAGCACTACTAGATTCCATTGTTCTGTTGACTTTGTTGTGTATAAATATTTAATAAAACCCATATTTTCCTGAAATAAAATGTCTATCAGGATATTAGTTTAAATTTGTTGCTCTGTGCTCTTCCAAATGCGTTTTTCCGCGCTAAGGTAGAGACGCAACTCATACGACGGCCTTTGAAATTGTAACGTCATACGTTACACGTAAGACAAAACAGTATTGCTTCATAAATAGTGCCTATAAACAGGTCGCTAAGGTTTTTTAACACTACAAATGGAAAAATAACTACTAATAAACAGAACCCACTGCGTTTTTGCAATACTAATTAACGGATTTTCTTATTTAATGGCAGAAACGTAAAACAGTGCTATATGCTATGGAAGATGTGCAATCAGTGAACAGTTTCGAGAGCTGTAGGAACTCAGCCGTAAGTCATATACATACTAAGTTGAATGATGAAATAAAGGTAGCAGCAAACTTTTTGGCAATAGTTGATATCAAATTATTCTCTCCCGTGTAATAACTATTTGCCAAGGCAAGAGAGGTACAGAATTTGGGAATTACCCCACTTACCTCCTTCTGTCTTACGTGAGCCTGTTGTGATTACTCATATCCATCATTCATAACTCCTGCAAGAACTATTTGAAAATGTTGGAACGGGGACATCTAAAATGTTCAGGGGGAGAACCGTGAAATCGCAAAGAAAGCCCATTCACAATCTGCGAATGCATCCTCGTCATAGGGCAGAAAAACATGAAGCGGCTTGCATGTTGGGATGTATTTGGTTGACGGTACAAAACTATATAATTTGTCTCCTTAGATAGAGGCCGTTGCGACCTTGCTTAAATTGACACCATCCCCTCTTAGAGCAAGATTTTCCTCCTTCAGCGCGCGGGAGAGAGCGGGTTCCTGACCGGGTGCGGAGTGGGAGTGGGAGCTGGTGCGTGTTCAGCTGCGGGAGCGGGTGGGTCTGACGGAGCGTAAGCCGCTGCGGGAACAGGAGCGGGATAGGAGCGGGAACGGGAGCGTGAGTGTGAGCGTGATAGCGAAGCTGAGCGTGAGCGTGAAGCCGGAGCGTGAGTGTGAAGCGGGAAACGGGAGCGGGATAGGAGCGTGATAGGAGCGGGAACGGGAGCGTGAGTGTGAGCGGGATAGGAGCGGTGAGCGTGAGCGTGAGCGTGACGCGGAACGGGAGCGGGATAGGAGCGTATAGGAGCGAACGGGAGCGTGAGTGTGAGCGGGATAGGAGCGTGAGCGTGAGCGGGAGGTGAGCGGGAGCGTGAGCGGGAGCGTGAGCGGGAGCGGAACGGAGCGGATAGGAGCGTGAGTGTGAGCGGGATAGGAGCGTGAGCGTGAGCGGGAGCGTGAGCGGACGGGAGCGGGAACGGAGCGGGAGTAGGAGCGAACGGAGGTGAGTGTGAGCGGGATAGGAGCGTGACGGGATAGGAGCGTGAGCGTGAAGCGGGGCGGGAGCGGGAGCGGGAGCGGAGCGGGGGCGTGAGCGGGAGCGTGAGCGGGAGCGTGAGCGGATAGGAGCGTGATAGGAGCGGGAACGGGAGCGTGAGTGTGAGCGGGATAGGAGCGTGAGCGTAAGCCGGTGCGTGAGCGCGGATAGGGATAGAATAGGGATAGGAGCAGGTGCTGCAACTGCTGCGCACGCAAACGAGCGAACGCGCCGTTGCTTTGGCCACCCGCGCACGAAACGTCACGCCTTGGCCAGGGTAAAGTCACACGCGGGCGGCGGACGCATGACAACCTCTCCGCACCGGCCCGACGGGTGCTCCTGCTGCTGCGGCTGAAGCTGCGGCTGTTGCCGAGGTTGCCGCTGCCGCAACGCCGAATGCCTTGCGCCGTATCGAAATCGCATAGAGCAGCAGAGCATCCAGCAGATCCAACAATCTTTTGTTGTGCAAATTCGTCACGGGAGCGGCAGAGACAATGGGCGTTATTTTAACATATATTCAATTTCTCCGACGTTCCTTCCTCCGTTTACAGCATCTAAGGAGCGCGCTATTTCAGCATCCTCGAGCGTCCCCGAGTGCCCAGTATGCTTCGTCTGCGCACCCGCTCACTTATATTTAAAATATGAAAGCTATAACGGATGTACCGGGAGAAGTGGTGCAAGGCATCAATTGATGATCTGTGCCTCTGATGGGGTCTAGTTTCGAGCCCCGACGGTGGCAGGATTTTCGACGCCAGCTTGTCAGCTGGATCGAATTCAGTTGCTGTCTGGAGGAGAATTCTGGCGGCCGGCTGCTCTGATCGGTGTAGTTTTCGGTGGTTTCTCCGATCAGTACCAGGCGAATGTCGGAGCAGTACCTTAACAAATGCGCCCCGGACCGCGCGCGATCTTTCCCTCCTCTTCCTTGTCCTATCCTCGACCCTTACGTACAGACACACTTACATGCACTACACTACCACACGTACCGGGAGACCAGTTGGGAGTTTAGAGCTTGACCCGGCTGAGGCGGTGTGCTCCGCTGGTGGGAGATATCTGGTTGGGGAAAACCCCACTACCCGACGGTAGGTCGGCGCCAGATCTCACCACCCCGCGGGGGAAGTTCGAAGCCACTCCCCGATAACAAAACATGTACTCCACTTACGAGACAAATGACCTTATCAGTTGACGCCCTCGGAATTACTACTCAATCAATATAAGGTATGAAGATTTTCAGAGCGGTTGAGGGGCATCAACCCGTGCCGCAGACACATTAATACACTTGTACAGCGCTCTTTGAATTTTTCCCACAGAAACGTACAAAAAGCTGCTCATCCTAACTCGTTATATTCTGCTATTCTCCTACGCCCACAAACTTCTCTTGTGTCTTATTTTCCTATCATTAAACAGATTGCGCATCTATACACGCATTTTCGTCTAGCTTGAAATTTTCACAGTAGTTACATGATTTTTCTGAGAGCGATTTGTGCGGTCGTTTCACTACACGGTTTGCCACTGTCACTCTCATTCTCACTACCGGTTGGAGATGTGGTACAATTTTATATTTCTGCCTAGCTCTATTCTTCTTTATATATAATGTTGTAGATATATATATATATATATATATATATATATATATATATATATATATAATAATGTCTTTATTTCTGGTGGGACGTGCTCTACCGCCTAACCACTTGTTTACTGGCTTGTCTCTCATTATTGGCAAAAGTAACATCAATTCTTATGCGCTGCACTTCTCGAAACTTGTATTACTGTTTTTTACAACCTGGTTTTCCAATCTGACTTTCCTTCTGGGTGTGAAATAATACCATGAACCGTATTAAAGTTCGCAAAACGCACCGAACTCTTGACTTTGTCATTTAAATTTGTATTATCGAAAATCCTTTAATTTTCGTAACTCAATCTTGTAATTCCTATTGTCTTCCTATTTCGGAAAAAAATGATCTTGCTGCCGCTGTATGCGTTTCAAAAGAAAGCAAAATTCTGCTCTAAAAATTTTACTACTCCAAATTTCACTATTAAAAATGTCACTACTTGTTGATCCAAAAATAATATTCGCAGTGGCTTTTTGATACGACTGCTCACGCACCTTAGAACATAGCGCTTTGCGTCAATTTTCTTTACCCCGTGAGAACATCAGTGCTTCTAAAATAATCATGTACTTTTTTCAGTTCTTCTCAGTATCAAATAGAAGTGATTACTTTCCGATGAGTTGACTCACCGAATTCAAAACTTTTACTACCGCGATTTGTTGCCGTGGCAGCGCAGACTTGCTGCTGTTAAAAGAGCGACGTCAGAGCAGCTGTTCGTTGCTGCAATAGTTGCTATCGTTGGAGCTCTTGCAGTATTTGCTTGTCGCAAAATCTGTGTAGCATTCGCCATTATCCTCGTCTGTCGGCTTGTTGTGGCCCAGTCTATTACAAGTAACTAAAAGTTTTCCACAAAACTATTTATTAACACACGTTTTATAGGCACTGATGTGAGAATAGCCACGTGCAAGCAAACGTAGTCAGATATCCAAGAAAATGCTCACAAACGGTCCGAGATAACGGTAGTAGATATTTCGTTGCCGTAAAATGCTTGCTGCAAAAGCGTATAGTGTTTTAGAGCTACTAATACTAGAAGAATAGCCTCACATGCATAGTAATACTTTCACTGAGGTCTGTCGCAGTACACTGTCAGCGCTCTCACGCACTCCACCTGACTGCTGATGCTCCTCTCCCAAACCTTATCTCGGTCTCCCTTGGAGGGGCATCAAACGGAGACTGCTCCTTTGCCTTCCCCTTCCGTGCAGAACGCCGCTGCGCACCCTGGCAGCCAGGGGTCTCCCCGTGCTTTGATATGGGCGGCCTCTCTGAACGTTCAGCAGAAACAGCTTTGTAGCAGAAACGGTCACTAAGGGAAGACGTAGTCATATCTTACCAACTGAGAATTCATCAGGCATAAATAATTATATAGAAAAGCGCTCTCAAAATCTGCGTTGGACTGAGCTGCAACCTGTACTTGTTTTATTTATGTTTCGACACAATAAATGTATCAGGGCTGTGGTAATGAAAAGGTAGACAAATCCAGGTGCTAAATTTTGAAAAAATCCTCAAACACTGGTGTAGTCAGAATCTGTGTTGTGGGTCCTTGATACTGAAAAATCGAATGACGACAGAATGTCTGTCTGTCTCTCCATCTGTAACCCACGTTAGAGGCGTCTGACGATTGTCTCCAAAATTTATATTCTTCAGTCGATTTGGCTGGAATAGCAACCCCTTAATTTGAAATCGATATTTTTATTTTGCGGGCACCTTACATGAAGCCCCTGGAACATTTTTCATGTTTTCAAAAAAAATGGCCCCATCGTTTTTGGTTAAATTGTGCTGTTGAACAGTGTGAAGGACGTTTAAGAGAATGGTGCTGGTCGCATCCTCGTTATAAACCCCGCGTTTTCAAAAATTGCACAAGTTCAATATTTTTCGGCGTCTTCCTACAACTAAAATATTTTTAAAAATAAGGATTTTTACTTAATTAAATCTATGCCTTGAAGACAGATATTAAAATTAAGTCATATCTGTAGGAAAGGACATATCTGCAATTTCGGAAATCATTTCACGCTGGATGGCAATGAAATTCCTTGTGGGAATTGCAGAGCACCAGGTAGAAAAAGGTCTTTCGCTGAAACTTGAAACATCGAGTCAGACTCTTCACAGAGGTAACAGCGAGGGTTAAAACTTTTTAGTCGCTTATCGATCTACTATCGTTGTAGAAGACTGTGAATGTTGACATAATAAATAAAGGAAAGTCGGCAGGTTGGAAAATGCGAACCTGAGGAAATATCACAACTGCAAGTAAACTGCTGAATTTTCATATTAGCGCGAACATTATGATGTAATAGGATGTGGGAGAGTATGTTAATAATACATACTGATGAGTTTCTCTAAGTTTGTTTGCTGACCTAAACGCCCCATAACATGCAATGATTGAATACTTAAAATTGTATCAAATAATGTATGAATTAGACAATGAATAGATTATGACAATCGTAATGACTGGGGGGACAGACAAATAAGCCCACCAAACTATACGGACCGCATTGTTTTAGAACAATAAGTAGATATGAACATTTATGAACGCCTTGTCTGTGGATTTCGGAAACAAATCTAATTGGAGAGTCATGCAAAATTGCAGAGTTAACAGTTTTATCGCTCACAAATTTCAAAGGAAATTATTAGAGTTTATATCGCAGAGTTGGAAGGTGATTACTGATCATTACGTACTACTTTAACATGACGGCGGAGTTTTGACGCAAAACTGTTTAAAATAGAGGCCGGTTTAATCCTTTCAATCCTTTCAATACTGGATGATGTAATCCGACAAGTTGAACCCCCACTACTCTATTATATTGTTTCGAACACGTTGCCTTCCGCCGCAAGAGGTCAACATGTTCAATTGATACAAAATTTATTATTTTACGTATTCAAACTATGACTGTCCTAATTCAATCCTAAATCAGTATAGTATATTATGGTCATTCCCCTATGAATTTCATCATCCTGATAAAAGCTCTCTCAATTACACTGAAGACTTTCGATGGTTTAATATACAGATATTACGAGCCCATATAGTAGGATTTGTACACTGAGTGATTAGACCTGTCTACCACTAGCTCATGTACTCGCATTTTGTCATTCTTTGACGTTCAAATGAGATTTTATACTTCAGTACAGACTAAATACATAAAGTATATATAAGACAAGATGAATCATTATTGCAACAACTCTTCCAGATAGCGATAAACGAAAAAAGTTCATGGACGAAATAACATTTTAGACTTTGAGAATGTTGTAGTATATTGTGTAGGGCACACGGATAATGTGCGGTATCATATGGTGAGGTACTATCTTAACGTTTCTGCTTAGAAAGTAATAATAGATATTGAATGTGCCAGGATCCGTTTTTATTTGGAAGAAAATAAAGACAAAAATTACAAAGAAAGCTAGATGTTGACGAGACTATAGGTAAAAATATTGTGGTCGAATTGACGCTACTTGGCAATGGAATAACACCATACAAATCAAATTACACACTTTTATAAACTATAGAACTCCAGATTAGAAAAAGAAAATGGCGATGGATAGGACATACATTGAGACCTACAGGAGAAACCTACAGGAGCAATAGAAAGGCAAGCTTTAGAACGGAACCCGGAAGGGACGAGTTGCAGAATGAAAAAAGGCCACGTGGACAAGAACTACGAGATAGTAACGTCTGGAAATTCATGGAGGGAAATAAAAGGAATAGTGGCTAAATAGAGTTAGATGGAAGTGTTTCATTCAGGTCTTGTGATCCCCAAAGCAGCGGTAGAGAAGAATATATACAAAGAAATATATACCAAGGTGAAATACCTCGATACAATTTCTTCCCCTTAATTGCTATGTAAAATAAAAATGCATAAGCTTAACAATGATAAATTATACCCGGATAAGAAATGCGTGTCTTTCGCATCTACATGAATAAGCTACGCATGAAGTCACGCGTACTTTTATTCCCATATTCAATCATTTCTCCCAAAGGCGACACAAAACGAAAGTATCCACTAAGGTTTTTCAATAAAGGTGATGGCATCCATTGGATGTATTTTACAACACTTATTTTATGGCTTCATGCTATGAACACAAACATTAGCAAAAGTTCAAACATTTCGAACAAGTGTGCACGAAGTGTTGCCTATGCTAAGGCGCTATTTGCTTGCAAGCGTTGCATCTTTTATGTTCAAATTTGAGGAGGAGAATTCGTATAGAGATGTTACCGCAATGAATTATTACAAATATGTTATCCCAGAATAAAAAAAATCCAATATTAAAAGAACAGTATTTTCGTCTAAGATATATTCTTAATGCAATCCTTCAAAATTATGGCAACAAACGTATGAATGTTTTTTTTTCCTTTTCGAGGTGAAGTGAAATTACACTGAAGTCTTTAAATAACTGCACATCAAATAAATAACAAATAAATACATAAAAGTCAATGCGCGCAATCCTCAACATAACGAACTGAGAAAGAAAGAAATTGAAATACTGGGACGTGAAGTTGTTAAATAACTTTACATGCGGTCGTTCGTAAACCTCTCCGGCTTATTTATTAGTGTCAAAGAGGTCGTGTATCCTGAAAATATCCCCAGCTGTGTTCTAGAAAGATGTAATTTATGCAAACATTCTTTATTGAGAACTGAGATCCAGATGTGCCTCTCTTCAAGGAATAGGACTTTCATAGAAATGCTTTCATTCTGACTTGCCCTCTGACAACGTCAATGACCCTAGTTATATGATAGCTACAACTCCTTACTAATGAGTCCCAAGTTCACGCGCCCAGAAGAATAGTTTGCAGATGGACCATGCGACGTATACTCCATATTTGTCTATTTTATTTAACCATTCATTCACAAGGACGATAATGCCTTGAACCCTTTTTTGTCGGCAGAAAATTTAAGATTTTCACAAGAAATCTGTTTTGACAGTGATGAGTGAGATTTAAAAGTATCATTAAATACTTTTAGGTTTTTACGTATACATAAAAATAGTATTAAAAGAATACGAAATTGTTTGTATATGAGCTTCTTTTGTTATCTATTTATTTTTCGTAAAAAAACAACTGGAGACTTAAGAAAGACGAAAGCTTCTTGTGTTCATATGCAAAAGGACGGGCGATCTCAACAGTTACTCGGTAGTACGTGAGAAAGGACAAAAACCTCCGAATTTGGGGATCGGAAATCTCGAAATGCTCTGTATTAAAAGCTGGTTCATAAATATAATGAACATTAATATTTGTTCCATAATTTCACAACTTACAGATATGAGCAAATTATTTTGCACATGAACAAGGACATGAATATAGAAAATTAATCCGTCCGTTTCTGTAAACAATACTATCGCCTGAGCCATATAGGAGTTTTTTTTGTTTTTGTTTTTTTGTTTTTGTTCTTTTCAAAATAGAGGCGAGTAGGGGGGCTGGCAGCGGAGTGCCCTCGCGTGGGTTCGACCGTCCGCAAGGTTTTACCAAAATTGATATTTCCCATCCGACCAGACTGATGTCGCGGTCGCCTGAATTTGAAACCGAAATTTTGGTTTTGAGGGGTATTTTGCAAAAAGAGCCACTTCATTTTCAAACATTTCTCAATAGCCGGTTCAAAATCTTTCCTAATTTTGCTTTTCTCAGATGGAGCAAATTACACAAAAATGATGCAGATCAGGTTTTAGTTGAATTTTCTAAATTTTCTAAAATTACAAGCAATTGACTTTTTAGCGTGTTCCTGTAATTACGTATTGAATATAGAGAGATAAAGGTATGCTTTCTTAATAAAATCTATTGTTCAAAATTTTATGCTCGAACACGGTTTTTTAAAATAGGAGTGGGTTTCGCGTAATTTTGCACGACATTAAGGCAATTTTAAAAACAATAGTTTGTTTACAACCTGATAAAACTTTCTTTTGTGTAACCTAGTATGAATTAATTAATTAATTAATTATGAGTTTAGTGTGTCCCCTAAATGGCAAAGGCTTCTTGCAAGAAAAGAGAGGAAGCTCTTGTAAAACTCATGTAGTGTGCTATTCCATGTAAGTATAGTATGTGTAACCCAGCACTTTTAAAAAATGCAAAAATGTATGTTCAATGTTATGTGACGTAACCGTTAGAAATATTGCGAGAAAATCCTAGTTTTAATGGAATATCTTTTTAAAATATCTATGAAAAAGTGATTACAGTGTAATATAAATATTAGTAATTTTCAGTCTAGTCTGTCTTTTAAAAATATACAAACAAATTTTCTCAAAAAACGCTACAAATTTGCCTTTAAAAAGGTTTTATTGACATGTCTTAATACTCGAAATCATGTGTCATAAACGCTATTATGATTAAAACGTCTTAGTTTTCAAATATTATACATGCATTTCTTGACGAGATCCAACACGTTAATATATAAATCAGTCGTATCTTATAATTAAATTCTGTTTTGTGGACACAAGTTTTTCTAATAGGCTTAGGAAGATTTCGAAGTATTTAAAGTGTTAAGTAAATATTTCTTCTTGGAATAAAAATGAACATTTCGTAGAGCCCCTTAGGTAATAAGTGATCGGTACGAACTGCTACAAGGAAGGATAGCGGTTCAAGGTCCTCTAAACTGGGCAATTTTTGTATGGATAAAGCAGAATATATACTGATTTGATTGGAAGAAGTGCCATTTTCATTCAAACTTTTGAATTTTCAGAATCTAAAGATAACTTTCTAGAGAACACATTATGTGTTTTATATTGATTGAACTAAGGTCTTCAATAAATATTGAACTTTGTTTCGTGATTGTCACCAGAAAGTTTTAAAGGTCACCTCCGCAACTTCCACAACAATTACGAAATGTCCGTTCTCGTATTTGTCCATTCTTTCTGGAACGAAAATTACCTTATCGGGTCCAGAATCAGTTGTGATACTTTTCTAATTGTATATACTGATATAGGACGTATAATTTTTCGTAAGGTGTGTAAAGATCATTTTATAATACAACCAACTGCATTTCAAACGTTTGCGTAAATGTATGATGCCAAGGAAGTTTTGGATACTTAGCTCTTTAAAATTCAGAAGTTTGCTAAAGAACCATCAAGTATGTCTCTTCTACACTTAAAAAGAACCTTGGATAACCCCATTGCGTATACAGATTATTTAATCGGAGGTTATCGACATCTTCACCTTTCAAACTCGGGGAAGCTTTATCGGCATTTCGGACGCGACCTCGCATGAGATGACTCCTCATTCACTCGCGGGGACAATCGTTTTCATACAGGCGAAACAATTTTTCATGAAAGGAATTGTGACTTTCAGTCAAATGGAGATACGGGCTGGCTCAGCAAAATACTATTTTACGGTTTGTTTCTCAAATTAGTTTCCTTGGAAAAATCCATCACGCGACTGTCGGAATTAGTGTTGTTCTATATACTCTACGTGCAGAAAATATAGCACATCTCGGCATTTCCATTCATTGTTGTCTTTACTTGTGATGTAAATAAGAATCGGTAACATGCTTTCAGCAGAACCTGAGGGGGGGTCATTTAATATTTGCGCATTACTCCTCATTCACTCGCGGAGACAATCGTTTTCATACAGGCGAAACAATTTTTCGTGAAAGGAATTGTGACTTTCAGTGAAATTGAGTGACGGCTGGCTCAGCAAAATAATATTTTACGATTCGTTTCTCAAATTAGTTTCCTTGGGAAAATACATCACGGAGACGCGACTGTCGGAATTAGTGTTGTTCTATATACTCTACGTACAGAAAATATAGCACATCTCGGCATTTCCATTCATTGTTGTCTTTACTTGTGATGTAAGTAAGAATCGGTAAATGCTTTCAGCAGAACCTCGAGGGGGGGGGGTCATTCTATATTTGCGTCCCCCCCCCACCACAGCATTCGTCACACGCCGCCCCCCCGCCCCCCCCCGACCCGGCCCAGTACGGATTCGCAATCCAGCAGTTACTTCGCGGACCCCTGTTGGCGACACCCGGGTTACCCCCTCCTTTCCACACCTGCACGCACAAAAGCGGCGCCCATTCACTAAAGGGACCCATTACTTGATGCGCGGAACCCACCCACAGGCGGCGGCGGCGGCGGCAACGGAGGCGGGCGGCGCGTAAACGAGCGCGCGGCGCGAGCGGGGACGGGGCACGGGGGAGGGGGCGGCGCGCGCCGCTCGGGCACTCGGCCCGGCGGCGTAATGGGAGGCGGGAAGAAGGGGGCGGGGAGGGGTCACCCCCCGAGAGCGGCAGCGCGCATGCGACTTAGCATACAACGTTCCGGAATGCTGTCGCGAAGGGCTCAACGCAGCGCCGCCCACCAGTGTCCCGGCCCACGGCGCGCCGCCGCGGGCGGCGGCAGGGGCAGAGAGGGAGGCAAGACAAACGGCGGCCCGACACGGCCCGTGTTAGAAACGGGAGTGATCAATTTATGGCAAACGCAACTCTGGCCGGTAAAGGAAAGATGCATTCTAGAATCCGCCACACTAACCTTTGAAAAAATACTATTTACCTGCATCTAAACTAGATATTATTAGTTTGATTCCACATTTTATAGATTGCAACCATTAATTTAATTTTCATGTTATTGTAATAGCATAATTGTAGCAGTCACGAATTCGCATCAGCTCAGATAGCTCTGAATTGAAGTAGACATGTAATGTCAAATAATCGTAAGAAATTAGTAAATGTTTGGAACGATAGTGAAGTAGATGATCAAGACAATTACGTTCCTGGTGAGGTAATGATATGTCAGCGAAGTAAAGAACAGTAAAGAACTTTTAAAACACTAGAGAGGGCAACTGTTACGCCTAAGCAAATTCCGCATGATGCTACTAACCCGAGCCCCGGTATCCCGTTGGTGAAAACCAAACGCGCTCCGTTTCGATTGCCTTAAATTATATTGTTAATTTGCCGACAGTGTAGGCGAGTTTGAAAACTAGCGAGATCTGACAAGGGCACTTAACTTGACTCGACATTGCGACGTCATCTGGAAAGCTATCCGAAGGAAATTCTTCCGCTAAACAGAAATAGCAAGATAATACGGGGATGTACGGCGCTAAGGGCTAGTGTCCAATAAAATCTAGCCCTGGCGCTTGTCTTTTTTCGGCAACGGTGTTAATATTAAAAATAAACAAATACCAAAACTTAAAAATGGATAAATAAACTTCGTTATTTGGAAACAAATTGCGATATAATAGTAATAATAATAGTAATAATAATAGTAATAATAATAATAAATAATAATAATAGTAATAATAATAATAATAATAATAATAATAATAATAAATAATAGTAATAATAATAATAATAAATAATAATAATAGTAATAATATTAATAATACTAATTAATACACTTGTGTACTTTGTGTTACACTTTTACCTATCGCATTCGTAACACATAATGCCTTGACAATATTCGAGTCATATCGGTTATATGATCAGCGATTAAGACACACGTATAATAAAAAGAATCTTAAAGGCCTGTAACCTCAAGGTCGTCGTCTCACCAAGTCATTCGCCCGAAAGGATTTCGCCGCTCGGCCGGCGCGCGTGGTTGTGGCGCTCGTGCGCGTTGGGCCATTATGAGGGGGACAGCCGTCAGAACGCATTCTATTGCGCATCGTTCTCGCCCGATTGCTTGCGCGGTCTCGGAGTGCACGCTCGCCCCTTATCTGCCCGTGAGATCAGTACGTACGTCTCTAGTCAAGGGTCACAACTGTCGGTACCGCTCTTTTCGGCGGTTTCCTCACGACGGCGGGACGCGCTCGGCGCCCAGTTGATTGGTGGTTTCGAGTGTTTCGCTCGTAAACAAAAGGCCCTCTCTTAGGAAGATGAAAGTTATATAAACAAAATATTAATTAATGTTGACAGTAAACTAGCAGAATTCCGACAGCGATCTCACATTATTTGAAATCGTAAGTCAAAATTAGGCGAAATGTCCTATTTTCAAAACAAAATCCATGATCTTATTTAAATATCTAATTTTGAAGAATATATTTCATTGAGGGGAAAATCAATATTCTAGTTAAAGGCACCAAAAATTTATAACATTAGCAATTTTCGAAAATTCAGTTATGTTAACGAAACTATGCGCCGTCTTCTTTGCCAAAACCTTCTTCGCCTTATTCAACAAAAAATGTGATGAAAAATCGGATCCCCTTTTTGAGAAAAGAAATTGAAAATGCAGTTGAGGCTTCATGTAAACTACCTTTAAAACTGAAAATATCCGTTTCAAATTCGCAGAGCCTCAAGTTCGGCCAGATTGATCGAGGAATATCAATTTTGGAGAAAAGTCTGTGACGGTTTAGGCGATGGTGTTGCCCAGGAGCGGACGGACGGTAACAAATGTTCCGATATTACGAACCTACGAACGGGATTTCTGACTGCAAAACGAATTTAAAACGTAGTTTACTACATACAGATTACTACAAAAACTATCTACGGACTCACAGTAGACGTTTATCCTGTGGGAAAATGTCCACTATTCGCTCCAGCTCTGTGGTACCTTCACATTACTACATAAATACGCAGTAGAAGAGAAACTAAAAATGACGTTAAGAAATAAATGTGTCTAAAGTTTCTGTTCACAAAAGAAATTTAGGAATCGCATGCTTAATAAATGATGAGTTAAGGAGTAAACTTTACTGAAAGGTTTTGTGCGATTTCTGTTTACAATAACTGTTTTAAATGTTCACACATAAGCTGTAACGTTCCTTGTGCGATCGAAATTTTATTCTCGTCGTAGAGAGGCATACCACACTATTTTGTACGGTAGTTCAGTATCCTCCACCATCAGAAATGGGATGCATGATGCGTTTAAGATATTTATTAGAATCGCTTGAGCAACGAACGGTGTCGAGAGATTCGGTGACGCCCCTCGTTCGTTGTCTATCGTTGCCTTTTATCCACAGAACGGCACGACTTAATAACAAGTCTAATATAGGTATCGTTCATTCTCAATAATGGTCCAGCCGGAAATAGAATTCTCGGGCGCAGCGGTCTCGGTGTTCTGATCTCCTCACCGGGAACAAAACGTCCGTAACAAAATGTCTTTGGGTCCAGCTCTGATTTGGGTTATCTGATACCATATGCTGATCACATTTCTTCGATCCCCAAAAAACATTTTTTTGTCTATATTGTTTACATCACTGCCTGTAGTTACGAGTAAATATCTGTACGTAACAAGAGAAAAAAAATGTTTTTTTTTTAACTAAAGTCAATTAAACGGAAATATTTTTAAATTAAATCCAATTTAGTCGTGCAATTACAACGGCAAATGCTTCTTTTTCACTTGTAAAGAGCAATGTCTCTTCTGTAATAGTGAACACAGGCGGCCATCGAACGATTGTTTGATTGACCATTTTGTTTTCGGAAGCGTCAACTGCTATGGTCGTTAGTTACATACGTGTAGTGTATGTTACATTCGAAAAGGTGGTGGCGTTCCTCCTCTGTTGAAATGTGAGATCCGGCGCAGACCTACACGTCCGCTTGCGGCGTTTCCCCGTCCAAGCTGTTCTCCTGAGATATTTGGTATGGGTGTGTTAAAGGGAAGAAAAGGGGACGGAAAGATCGCGCGCGGTCCATGCTCCGATTGTTATAGTTCTGTTCCGGCTTTCGACTGGTTTTATAAGAGAAATCACGGAAATCTACCTCTTCCATCAGCTGGCCGCTAAAATTCTGCTCCAGAGAGCGGCCGGACGCGTTCTAGCTAGATAGTGTCGAAAATCTGTCTTCGTCAGGATTCGAGCCCTAGGACCCCCCGATTACAAACGCTGTATTGGAATCAGTTTTTCACTGCGCCATCTCCGCCGGTACAGCCTTGACATCTGACTGGCGGCTGTACTGCAATAAATATTGGTTCTGGGGACACCAACTACTAGAGCCATTGGTCCCGTTACTGAAGTTGATGTTTTATCTCGGGAAGTGGGGCGTTTTCTCCCCAATGGATGGTGAGATTTGGCGCCGACCTACACCTGGGTTTACGGGGAATTCCCCCTCCACGTTTTTTCCTACCAGCAGGGTACCGCGCTAGCAAATATGTGGTAATGTAGTGCATGTAAGTGTGTGTGTGTGTGTGTAGGTGTAAGGGGGCAGAATGAAATGAAAGAGGAAGGAATGATCGCGCGCGCGAACCTTCGCCCGTTTGTATAAGTACTCCGGCATTCGCCTAGCATCGATCGGGGAAATCACGGACAACTACCGATCTAAACACCTCTAAATTCGAACTTTGCTGCACCGCCTTCTCCCATGTCCTGATGTCAAGTGAAGTATGGAGCCTAAAGACGGACTACTATCGAACACTTAGATCTAGTTCTGCTAATTCTCAACGCGAAATTATGGGGGGTTGAATAGCGTTTTGAACATACAGGGCTGCACGAGCAGGTTTGTCGCATCAAGACTCCGAAGATTCTTAAATAATATTACTCCATTTTCATAGTTTTACGAACAATGTCAATAAGCGCATTTTGTATCTATTAATCGTATTCATGAAGGGATTTTTCAGCTACAATTTCAGAATCACGTCTCGTCGCTACAGCGACCTTTTTAAACGTGCGCAGATTATACTTCTCGCCATCCGCCACATACAGTTTTTAATGATTTTTAAGAAAATAATCAAAATCATAAGCAATTTCACCTCTGAGACATGTAACTCACAAATTACACACAGATCTTGGATAATATTGTTTGATCAGTCACTTATTATGTATACATATATTTTTTTAGTTCAGTGGATTAAATTAGCATTTCATTCATTCCGCCCTCTACGTGAACCTAGACAAAATACCACTGAGGTTATGAATGAAAGTTAAAAAAGTTACATGTAGGTTATGGAGAAGTTCGCGGTAATTGTGAAGAAAGGCGAACAGTAGCGTATGCACAATTACACGGCGGGAGGTGAGTGCTCAAAGGTAACTTCCGCGTCTGTGCAAGCGGCACGTGCCTATCTAGTGTCTCAAAGGATGCAAAAGCCGTGGGTGCAAAAGACTGGGAACAGTGTTCGAAGATGCAGAGGCGCGGGAACCCGGAAAGGAATTTATCGAATTTAATAGATTAATATTGGTAAATAAAAGCAAGGTAAGCCTAGAATAAAGTTAGTAATAGAGGATAGAGTAGTGATTAGAAATGGTGAGCTTGAAGATGCATAAGACAGGGGAAAAGTGTGCCTCGTGACTTCAACAGGATGGAAAGGAGCGAGAATTTGGAATTCTCAGGGACAGGAATCACAAAATTAGGGGGAACATACTGGAGCACTGGCTTTGAGAAACATGCAAAGTGAGAGTCTGTGATATGAAACATGAAAAGATGAGAGTTCGTGATATAGGAGGAGTCTTAAGAACAGATAAAGACATGTCCACAGTTATGGTGGAGCAGTAGGGATTTCAATTGCAACTGCAATCAGGACAGTTTTGAGAAGCTTGGAGCAACGTCGCAGAGAGGTCCAAGATCTCGCGAACGTAGGGAATAAAAATGATGAATAAAAATGTATGTGATTTCCGTCCCACCGAACCTGTCGAGATGGTTCACTGACGACTGCCGCTTCTGCGTCTCTGACCGGACTCGAGACCCGGCGGTAACGTATTTTTGGAAATGACTAGGAAGGTCGAATTCAGTCGCTGACCGGAGAAGAATTCATACAGCCGGCCGCTCTGATCTGAAGGCTTCCGTGATTTCTACGATCAAACCCAGGCATATGACATAGAAATGTCGAAACAAACGGGCCACAGACCGCGTGCAATTTTTCTTTCCTCATCCTTGTCCTCCTTTTTTCCTCACACACACACACACACACACACACACACACACACACGCTACACGCTTAATGCGACTGGAAATCGAATTCGCCAGTGCTGGCAGGTAATTTGCCTACCTAAGAAGAATACGAATGCGCCGGATATGCGTGGAATACAGCGCGAAGCCAGGCAACCTCCGATCCTACCTACCCAGTTCTAATCTTGAGCCACACAGAGAGATGTTTTATGTTCATTTTATATTTTAGTTTCAAACCATTTTCCAATATTAAGTTGCAAGAGTCTTAAATATTTTATTACGAGTGAAATAAATGAAACAAGACCACCTCGATGACGGTAGGCACTGCCTACTTTGCCTCTCCCGAGGAGCGGTGAGCAGGTGGTGTGGGAGGTGATGGCGGAAGCGAGAAGCGGAGGGTTGCGCTAGCGTGGGCGATGGACGCGAACCTTCGGCAGCTGCTTTCACCGCATGATGGACGCCCCGCTCGCCCACGCACCCGCAGCCGAGCGAGCGAGCGAGTGGAGGTTGCGCCCAGGCCGAGGCCCCTGTAACGACGCCGCGGCCTCCCTCCGCAACTCCGTATTCCACTCCACTCCACTCCACTCCACTCCGTACATCTCTTCTGTTCTCCTCTTCTTCTGTTCTCCTCTTCTCTCTTCTCCTCTCCTTGTGGCGCACTGGCCGGCGCTCTCGTTCCCACTTCCCGCGAAAAAGGCTCTAGTGTGTGGGGACTATTTAGCTAGTGCACTACGGGAAAAATAGTTTGGTGCGGATTTTAATCTTCTCTTCGTCTCATTCGTATACTGTTTATTTCTCAATTTTTCCTCATAATTCTCTCTACGATAAAGGTTGGCTGATGTGATGGTAAATTCCTCGGAAATTGGCACTGAGTTGTTCCGATTTATATTCGCATAAGTTGCTTGGAATGAAACGGTTTAATTAATTGTTTGGAGATCTTCCACTTGGCTGGGGCTCCTGAAAAGGATGCACGCCAATATGATACCCCATTCGCCGTTATTATAATTAAGTTCTTGTAGTTGTCACAATAACAAGTTGTTTCGACTTTAAGAAAATTCTTAAACGACGAAATCAATATAAAGATCTACACATGAAAAGGGAGAAAAACCTGAATTCAGAAGAAATAAGCTAGGTCATAATTGCATATTTTCAACTCTGATTTAAACCGGAAATGTGGACGTAATGGATGTTTTACACTTCGTGTTGTGTGTATTGTTGAACCTGTATTCAATAACTTTCCTTGAAATTGAATTCCACGAGTAATCCAATAAACGTACTTAGTATGGATCAACTAACTTGTGTTGGTATGTTTTCGACATTATAAAGTCGATACTTCTTTCGGTACACAAGCAGAATATTTATAAGGCTATGAAAGGTACATACTTCTAATGTTCTGTAAATAGAACACAAAATAGCAAAGGATAAGTTGAACGAACCAAAGAGTTTCCTTTATGGGTAGCAATACATTTTTTGCAACATAAAAACAAAAGTGTTTGTGTGCTAGAAGCAATAGGCTGCAAGATGAGTCTTCAGAGAGCGCCCTAATTATTCAGGAGTGAATGGTTTTGGTAACATACCTGCGGAGTAAATATCCTAACACCAGGAAAATGTCGAGCTCAAAAACCGTCGTGACTGGTATTGCGGCGCCAACAGCATCTCAAACAGCTGGGTGCCAATCGCTTTCTTTCGTTAACACCACTGCAATATTTTGCAGCTTTCAACATTTCTGGAACTGGTGTCGGAGACACAAAGTCAACTTGCAAACTCATGCAGTTTCACAATTTGTGATTTAAAAACAACTGTTTTGAAATAATTTCAAGGTGGTAGAAATAGTTACTTCGTATCTGAAACGACACGTACGTACTTGTTAATACATGAGATTCAAAGACTTCGCTCGTGACATTTGCGCAAGCAAAGTCAAATGTACTACTCAGAGTGAAGAGATTCGTTTGGTTTTTATCTCCGGTACAACATACACACAAGAGAAAGCATACACAACTGTCGTAACTCATAATCACGCTTAACTTCAATTTATTCAATTACTCCTGTCTCCAGAATATTTTAAACAATTGTCAGCTTACATAATTACATGCGGCCGTTTTCCTTCCACGCGTCAGATACAGTTCTGTTTTGAACTAAATTAAATAAATGAATTAATTTATTTCGACAATACAGTAAATAAAAATATCAAAGATAAAAGAAAATATTTCTTCATTTTTCCACAAAACCGTTTCAAACTCCTATGTAAAATACAAATCTTGTCGATAAATTCAAAAATAATTTCTGATTTTGGAAGTTATTCCACAATTCCCCTACAGAACTGAAATAAACGCAAAGATTATATAAATGGTACAATTGAATCTTGCCCATTTGTGTTCACCTTGTTATTTCCTACACCGTTGTAGCACGTTTGTGGTGTGATTCTGCTCGTTTTAATTGAAGAATGACAGGGTCCTGCTTTCTTCCACACGCAATATATTATTTCCTGAACATCTATTCCAATTCCTGATCTAAATCGTTTGAATTCCAATCATTATCTAATGAAGTCATTTTTAATACGATCCTAGGTTTTAAACAACTTGGCATGTTCAACATTTTAATTATCAACAAACACGTCCCGAGAGTTTTAAATTCTGAAGTAGATAGTTTATTTACGATTTTTTCAGACTCTGATATTATTTTTTAACAAAATTAACATTTTTCATATCTGAACCGCAAATTTATCAATGATATAAGTGTAACAATAAGCTAAGAGAATTTTTCTTTCTTCAATCAATTTATTACCTTTGATAAAAAGAAAACAATTAAGTTACAAAATCATAATTCGACATGTATAAATTACAAAGCGCAACACGAGATTATTAAGCAGTACATCACTCAGATGCTAATGTTTGATAGGATTGCTACATAAAAGGAAGTAGGTCTCAATATGTCGGTAGACATTCGAACACACTAGACCTCTTGGTAATGACCCATAATCGTGAACAAAGAGCATCTTCACTTTCCTCAAAGCTGTCATCACGCCCTAGCATTTCTGTAAGCAACATAAAACCACCAAGTTAGCCTGCGTCATACGAGAAACAATTTGTCGTTCAGATTTTGTGATGTACTTATTCAAATACACATCGGTAAAACTTAATAAAAGTTTCTCGTGAGCAATTTCAGCTGATACAATAAATTATAAATTACTTGAAAACAGATTTTAATTTGAGAAAAAGAACAACTACGAATTAAAATATGACTTATAATGTAGTCTTCCAAGTCTTGCACCTGACAATGTGACAAAAATTGATGTGACAAAAATTAAACGCTTCTTAAATAAATGCTTACATAAATAACTTTTAAAGTTTCAACTACCGGAGTAAGATAGAAATTTGATTTTTTTTTATTTTTCTAATCTTATTACGTTTGGTTTATGTAAAAATCGGATAGAAGAAAAGAGAAACTTTTTGAGATAAGAACGCCTTGATTGGGTCATTTTCTATGTATAGTTTAACACTGTTGGTTTTAATTTTCCTAAATAAATAAATAAATAAATTTGGATTGTGGGCGATTTTAAAACGGCTTCCTTTTTTGATATATCCTTATTAACATGATACAAAAACCAACTTACTTGTTTTCACAATTTTTGTCTGTCTGCTTGCCTGCGTAAGCTGGGTAAGCTCTGGAAGGGCTAAACCGATTTCGTTGGTTTTTTTCAAGATGTGTGTTGTCGGGCGGATTTGGCTATTTTTTCAAATTATTTTCTATAATATTCACAAGTTTTTCTTTTATAGAAATATACAGTTATATTATGATATTAATGAAAGTTTCACACGTGATCTTTCGAACAAGAGAAATATTACTGTCCTTATGAGATTTCGTAAAATTTAATGTTACACAGTTTTATAGAAAAAAATGAAGTGTGCACTTTTGGTTTTCACAAATACATAAAAAACAGTGAGTAAATTTACGATAGTGAATTAAACATTTCTAAAAGTTCACACAACTGCATTGCATTTCTTTAAGGCAAGATTTGCTAGTTCATTTTGATTCGTTTCAATAGCGCAGCTAGGTTCAGGGTAATTAAAGGTCAAAATTGTTACTAGTTGCTTACCAGGATTATTCAAGAATGCATGTTGTTACTGATACCCATAGAAATGATGATCATAACAAAAGGTGCATGGTGGGAATGGACAGGGCTGGCCAGGTCAGGTACAATGATTATTAATAAATACCCGGGCAACAAAGGTAGTTCATCTGTAATACATATAATTCAAACGTGTAATGATTAGTAAGTGGCTTAAAAGTGTTCGCGTTAAGAGAAAATGACGAAGAGTGCTCTGGTGTACCCATTTCGAACGATTCTTCGAAGCGATAACAGCACGAGACTGTTCGTCTTGTTCTAAAAGCAATCGAATAATTTTTAAGTCCGTATTTAAGCCACGGAGCGAATTCTCGGTATGGATGGAATGGACGGATGTTACAGGGAAATCCATCAATGTATCTCTGACGTATTTCATTCGTGATTTACACATAACGGAAATGGGCGGCGAGAAATTATCAAATGAACAGTACCCTCTTAAGAAATACAATGAGAAAGTGGACACTCGTACATTAGCAAATCAGAGAAATTTCCTGAAATTTTATTAACAAATAGACACTACGTGAAAACACCAGCTGCACTTTATCAAATAATCATGGGGAACATTTTCAAGTATACGGGGAATACTTTTTCAGATTACACGAAATACAACTTTGGGAATCTGCAAGTAACTCCAGCCACGAAATATGCAAAATTTGCAATCACAGCTTTCATAAAGAAACTAAAACCCCATTGTCAGAAATGGCACAGTGCACACAGACATGAAACGTTCAACCACCAAACAAGAAATCAAAGATTTAGCAGAAAATATTCAAACGGGAAACGGATACAAGAAACTTAAATATAAACTCCAATAAAACAATGAAGCCAAGCGGCTGGATATATTATTAATAATACCTTCCGGGCTGGATATCCATGGTCTATTGAACATTCTGTACCCCAAACTTTTCATCGCTGACTGCGTGTACCAGTAGCCACTGAAGATTACTGCCGCAGTGTCCTGTCAGACAGATAACTGGTGACTGTATCTGGTAACCAGTCACCAGTTTGCTGTCTGAAAGGATACTGCGTGTACTATTAGCCACTGGAAATGTCTGCCGCAGTTGCGTTTGGGCACAGAATGTCCAATAGGCCACGGCTATCTAGCCCGCCTGAAAGGTATTGTTAATATCAACTCCAAATTCTGAATACTTTCCATTTAAGACTTTTCTACCATTTGATTGTTTTAAAAGAAAATTTGTGTACGACGAGTAGAAATCTTGTGAAACGACCCATGTTATCTAACTACTGTAAAAGTTCGTTGTTTCGTATAGGATCAACATTTTATAGCATTTAGCTATAGTTTCATCTACGTCGTGTCTTTAGCGTCAGTTTTAGTTACATATGCTATGGAACATTACTGGTTAAATTTCAGAATAAACTGTCAATTGAAAGTGTTTTCCAAATTATTAATTCAATTAACACGATATCAATTTTATTAAAAACTTGTACAAACAATGAAGTTCGTAAGATTAACTTTTTTTAAATTTAAGACCGCAATAACATCTAGGTCATTAGCGACCACTATCGGATTTAACGTTACGGTTACTGTGGAGATGACATGAAATGTGATGATAGGGGGTGAAAGGACGAACACAAATACAACCATGCCGGACGCCGGACTCGAACCTGGGATCCTTCAGTCGGATATCGCTACGGCAGTCCAATAACGCAACAGCACTATTGCCTTAACGATCTAGGATATCCGGATCGGCAAGATTAAATTTATGCACAGAGATTGTGTTAAGAAAAATTGTACAAATATTCTAAGACAAAATGGCTAATTCTTGGTCATTGAAATTAATTATTTTGGGAGTTTAAGAAGAAAACCCTTCCCTAATTTTGCATTGAAAATATTAAAGGAATCATGTAGTACGTATTTTTACTAATATTACATTATATTATAGTAACCCTACTCTCCCCTTTCACACGCGTTCACTTCCATGCTCAACAGTAGGGACTCGAACCCGCGATCCTTCGGTCCCAGATCGCTATGGCATTACTGCCATAGCGACCTCGGCCATTCGGACCGGCTCCTGACATGTGTGGTAGAGCAGTGCACGTAAATACGTGTGCAAGGACAGAAGCGGAGGCAAGGAGGAGGGAGGAAAGATAGCGAAGCATATTGCTGTTTATTTATTGAACAAAGTTTCAAGGATGCTTACTAAAGGCGGCAGCGCGCTCCGGTGAGGTTCAAAAGCACCCCTGCCATATCCCCTTCGTCCTATCCTACAGTTCAGTCTTTGAATTCATCTTATCTGAGTTTCCTACATCTAATGACGAATTAAACGTGGTCTAGCTTCTCTAGATTGGAGTTTAAGTAACCTAATAATTGAATTTAAAATGATATAAACTAGTGACCAGTCAGTAATAAAAGGAATTGAGAATAAGATATAAACCAGACACTTTAATTACAATTCTAACTAACCTAACAACAAGAAGATAAATAAAGCTAAGTAATTTACTATTTACAAAAGCCGGCTCATTAGTAAATTGACTATATATGTCTTGCCTAGGGATTGTTATAACAAATGGTCAATTGGGACCCAGGAGGGGGGCAACTGCCTAGCCCCGCCCACCTTTTAGCCGTACGGCGGGGAGTGATACCGTTGCGTCATTAGGCCTAAGATGTTGGCAGGAATGAAATTTGGAAAACTTTCTCCCGGATTTTCAGCAGTTATCGTCGATTGCAGGTCCAAAATTCAGCAAGGTATATTGACAAAGCCACAGCCAAGAGAACTGCAAAACAGTGCTCCCTGCATTGCCTAAGTGACAGACATGACAGCTGCCCGTTTTCAGATAGCAGTCTGTCGCCGGCCCAAAGCGAGCCAATAAGTGACGTTCACGAATACTTGAGACTACCACTTGACGTTTATACTTCCGAGTTCTCAAACTGAAGGTCATGGCTTCAAAGTCGGGATGTGCGCTCAGTGGTATGTGTTATTTGTTTTGCACAATATTGCCAGCATTAGTATCCAGTCTTGAAATGCGAATTCATTCTGGATAGCCGATTCCAAACTATCGGGGTCGAATCCGGCTGGCCAAATGCCAACTCGTCTCCTCGTGCTGATGCACCACAGCAAGCAGTGTAGGAGAAGGTGTAGGAGTGTCTTCCGCGTGTCCACAAGACCGTGTCCGGCAGCCCGAGCTGATACAACTGCGCTCTAAACAGACCGTACTCAATCATCAGTAGTACTTACCGTGTCTGTTAGGTTTATAGTGCTTATTTTTCCGCAGCGTTGCCACTTGGGAGATGAATGCCCTGGTGATTTCCGCATTACTTACGTTTCAAAGTTCCAGCCATTTGACTTGACGTTCGGCAGTGAGACCAGCTATATCTTCCTTCAGTCCTATAGAGCTCCCCCGACATCAATCGAAGCGAGTCCCTTTCTTATTCGGTACCGCCTGGACAACTTGGCCGCAATCAGGTCAAGGTGGATGAGCCCGGTGACCGTCTAGTACGTCGCCCTGCCGTGGCTTCTGAGCTTTACGCACCCGTCACACAAACATCCCTGCGTCTTGTCCAGTTCTACTTTTATTAGTGTTGTAAGTGCCGTCTTTGCTCATGTACAGAATATATGCTTAGATAGTATAGAATAGTAGTTTGATTGATTGGATAATTTTGGCACGTGGCAAATGTTCAAAAGCTTCTCCAGAAGGGGAAGCAAGTAAATCGAACGGTGGGCTTAATTTCCTCTTGATATCTGTCATTGTCCTTTCTCAGCATAGCAACTAGTGTGACTTTTCATGACTTAGAGAAATATCTCTTTCCTAAGCATGTTTTGAGCATTTCTAAATAAGGGTAAACAATTTCTACTATTTTTCGGTGAATCTCGCGTACGTCTGTAGCTTTGCCCGCGCTAGCGACGCAACGGCTTCCCTCAGATCGGCGAACATGTAGCTCACACATTATTTATCTTCATACGCTGAATGCATGGCATCCTTCAGCATTTGGTGGCCGTTGTTTTCTCCGTGTTTGGTGTCGGGTGGGAGAAGCGACGCGAGTGAAACCCCAAGCGGCGTTCTCCCATATCCTACCACGGTATCATACATCTTACGGAGGACAATATCTCAGGAAGGCTAAGTTCTCTGCGTGCAATATTAAATGGAATACTGCAGTTATGTGAGGAACAGTCCACCACCACTGCTACCATGATTTGTGTTCCTCGTCACCAGTCCATGACTAGCTCATTCCGTACTTTCTAATAGTCTGGCTGCCTCGCCTCCGCGTCGTCGGCTTGACGTTTTACGCTCCGCTAGTAGCGTTTGATCGCGTCACTTGAGCATAGTGAGCTCGGTGCATCGCCAGTTTGGAGTTTTCAGGCTCCGCAAAGAGTCGTGGAGGGAACCCAGCACACGC
>BOPP01000086.1:111633-171288 GCA_017312745.1 Gryllus bimaculatus | reverse complement strand
CTTCGGTGCATCGGCGATGTGCGTGCCGTAACTCTACACGCACCGTTATCTGTGTGAGGGGGGATAGGGGGGATGCTGTGCCGTCCACTAATCTTCGTGGCTTACTAGCCGGAACGATCGTATCATACGTTAGCTTCAGCGAGAAAGCAGGCAGCCACGCACGTTTTACAATCTGTCGTTCGGGCGTTACAGACGTTCTCCCGTTTTACTATACGCACCGTTATCTCGGAGCTCTCGATTCCAAACAGCTGATCGACGAGCGCGCCTTCCAAGCTGTGGCGATCGCCTGCGTCGACTTTTAAAACTTTGGGCCGTGGACGTTGTAGCAAGTGCCTTTGGTCAAAGTTGTTTGTGCGCACTCGTTGCGTCCTCGTCCACGCTGCTATGCGGTCCACGACGGTCGGCCAAGAGGCAGCGCCGGCGATTGCGGTGCGTCATCTTCCACGGGGGCCAGGCGCGACGTAGGACGCTGAGTATTGGCGCACCGTTACCTACGCGCCGCGGACACGCTAGCGACCAGTCTTCCTGTCGGCCCGGCCGCAGGTGACCATGAATCTCCCGCAAGGCCAACGTTTTTTGTAATTTTGCTCCGCTTATTGCATTTTGATCGCGTCAATCCAAAGGGGTATTTTCTGTATTAATAAGTACTTTTTTATTACCACCTAGAAATAAAAAAATTCAAACATGTTTATGGGGATGGGGTCCGAACCTAAACCGCCCCTCCCATCGAAATACTTTCTGAAACGCCTCTGCCAAAGCAACGCCTGTGTACTCTGCAGATTCGCAGGAATGACGTGCGAGTACTCAAGAAGATGGCAAAAATTGAGGCCAATGCCAATGGCTCAACACTCGTCAATGCCAATTTAAACTTATTTAAATATTGTGGCATTTTGCTGAAGAATCTTTTACTTAACTATATAATCTCCCTATTATGTCAAATTTCCACATAATGTATAATAACTGTATAATAACAATGTCAGTAAATGTAAGTAAAAAAAATAGTGTTCCATATTTTTATCACTATATATTGAAATTTGTTGTCCTTCGGATAAATATTGATTATGTTTTAATTTCTATTACCCTCTTTAAATATTCATAACATTTTTCTAATAAGTAAGATGTACAATCAACCAAATTTTGTGACTATTCACTTGCATTGAACATTTTCAAAAACTACCTGTAAATAATGCCTAGGAACACGTGTTTTCAAATGACCATGTTTTTCCTTCTTTACAATATGCACGATGGTCATTTTATGGCGTTTGTTTGATATTGAGCATGCTACTTTGATTACTCCCTCAAATGCAGCTATTTCACGTGATAATTTTAGGACATCCTCATTCGTCAAAGATAACTTCAAATAAAATAAATTTTGAATTGCTTACAACATTCATTGCAATCGCGGCAAGAGCCCCGTCACCAAGAGCACGTTTCGTGGTACCATGAGTCAACACATTCTGTGGCCCATCACACAACCGAATACCGTGGATAGCCCGTCCATGCAATGTTTTGCTCCACGTGTCACAACGTGCTCAAGCCTGTATATTTTTGCACATATGTGAGCAATCAAAGTGAGAGCTTCAGTGCATGGGAGCCAGTTGGACAGTTAACACGTAAGGATACCTCAGCTAGTGCAGTGTTGTCAGTTTAAACTGAAACAATTATTATTGTTGTTATTATTACTTTTGTCGTCCCACTTTGACCAACTTCATTTTGAACCTGCTAAAGATCAATCCTTTAAAATACTTTGTATTTCAATCGTGCTAATTTTTTTCGCTTGCGTGAATAAGTTGATAACTTTTGAAACCAAAGTTTACAGTTAAGCCACGAATTTTGGAATCCTGTGATTATTTACACTGGATCAGTTCCAATAAACAGACAATTCAATTTTTTATGTCAATGAAACATCTTAATTACGTGCATAATTTGACAACTAATCTTATCTTGCAACGGTTTATTAAAAAAATGTACGTTGTGTTCGTTAATATACAAGCACCAATTAATCAGGGTACAGAAGGAATTTAACTTTAATGTTTAAATGCAAATGTAGAATGATCAGAATCCATTGGTTTATTTTTCATTTTCAGAAAAAAAGTAGATTTAGCAGCGTATTCACAACGGAAACAACTTTGTCTAAGATTGCAATTCTAGAGACTTCACATTTTGATATTCTGTATAGGTCTTAAACGCAGTTGACATCATTCTATCTCCATAAAACCTTTGTCATGACAAATATGATTACAGTTGAAATAAGGTAATTATAAAGAATTAACTTTTTTTTTGCTTTCGCACGGATTGTACGGAATGGATTGACGCGCTTGGATTTACGTTTTCATCATATTCGATCTATTTCGTTGATTCGGCAACTAACCTCGGAGTTTACTTATTTGCGTGGAGTGTTGTTGCTGTCAGAAACTATGCAACTATGTAAAAACATAAATATTAAACGCGTGTCTAGAAAGCGTAATTACAACTTCAAAAGGTGCTGCAGGGGAAGTAAAAGCGAGTATTTAGTGCTAATGGTTGCAGTGTGTACGAAGTGGCTCGGAGGCAACCTTGACGTGCTTGTTTGCCCCGGCAGGAGTGTGAGCGACCATGCTTGGGCTGCCGGCTCTGCTCAGCGTGTTGGCGACGCTCCTTCTCGTGCTCTCCGCTTCCTGCGCCGCCGCCCGCGACGGACCTGCTGACGCCCACGCCCACGCCCACGCCCACGCCCACGCCCACTCCGCCGCCGCCGCCGCCGCGGAGATCAAGGAAGTGGAGGCGAACCTGCTGGCGCTGTTCGGGCTGAAGAGGAGGCCGCGGCCCAACCGCAGCAAAGTGGTGGTGCCCGAAGCGATGATGGAGCTGTATCGCCGCCAGGCGGGCCACCCCGACGCGCCGGCCCTGTCGCTGCCCGGCAAGCTCACGCGCTCCGCCAACACGGTGCGCAGCTTCACACATGTCGGTGAGTGACGCACGCGCGCTGCGCGGGGCAGCAGTATCAACCGCGAATGAAGCCATTTAAAGATCATGTATCTCTATTTGTATTGTTTATTGAAATCTAACTATGTAATCTTGGCCCGCATCTCGCAAAAAGACCCAAACCTAAATAACTCCCCAAGAAATACACCTTGCTGAGCAAGGTTGCGCAGAATGAGCGACCCTATAATGCCTTCTCTCGTTTTAGATCACGGCCACAACATACTACGTGTCATGGCAGTGTATACATTTTCTTCACAATTTAGAACGCTACGGGAGCTCTTGTTTACGCATGTAACCTGTGCCCAGACACAAACTTTGACTTCTACGGACTCCGCCAAGTAACAGAACCTCACATGTAGTTTTAGGTCTAAAACACTGACCTTCATGGTCTTTAATTTTGCTTTTAAAATATCGATAAAATGTCGATACAGTGTTTCATCAAGTGAACGTGCACTTGTTTTGAATTTGAATAAATTTTTGACACAGGGTTACCTACACGGCATGTACACATCGCCGTTGTTGGCAGCCAAGGCTTCAACGCCGTTGTTCTCGTAGAGAGCGGGCAGGAGCGGCGGCAGTAAGACTGGCTTGGCACTGCCCGGGGCGGGCGGTTGCGCAGCGGGGCCGGCGAGACATCCTGATGGACCGGCCCGCTACGAGCAACCACGCCTGCCCTCCGCTCGCGCCCGCCCGCCCGGCGCCTCCACTTCACCACAATAGACACGCTCGGAGCGCTGGACGAAAAAAGGCGCCCGTAGCGTCCGTAAATCGCGAAAGAATTATGTTGTGTACGCCGCCAAGCGACGTACGCGAGGCAGGCGCCCAGAAACGAGCCCGCGCCCGACTTTCCCGTGCCCGCCGCCGCCGCACGGCCCGCCGCCCGCGCGCCCCAATTTTGCACCGTCGAAATGGTTCAAAGAATGTTTCGTCCCATACATTTCGTCGTTTCTAGTGACAAAACTTTTCAATTTGTGTGTTTGCAATCTAACTTTGCTTTACGTTTCTTGCAATAAGAGCTCGGATGTCTAGGTAATATTTAATAATTTCAAAACACATACGGGTAATTGCAGGTATTCGACCAGCGAAATTATATATAAATCCGAGACGTTAAAATAGAAGACAATATTTAACTCTACATATTGTTGATGCACAAGAAACGTGACACATTTCGAGCATCAAATTTGTTTTCAAAATTTAAATCGATATTTTGTTAGGTAAAGAAATCTGTCATGCAAATAGTCTATTTTCAGTAGTAAAAATTGTCTAAAAGTAGCGCAGAAGACAATCGATGCAGAAAAGAAAAGTCTTTAACCGCAAAATGATTGACTTCGATCAGATAACAGATATAACTGTTTTCCTGCAGAAGTTTTCAGAGGCATCTATTCGTGTGCCTAGGCGATAAGAGGTAAATAAACTTAATAGTGATATGAAGTTAACGCATAATCATATTTGAGAAATGTGACGTTCCCATCAAGGAAGATCATATGCAATGAGAAATATAGTATACTTTTTAAAAGATAGAGCTGCACCTTGTAGCAGATTGTACTTCCCCGTTCCGCACGTACAGTTTTCACTGTTTCCATATTAAATAAATAGATGAGTAAACATTTACAGTTTCATACACAAGACAGATTTGCTTAAAACAGTTTGTCTCTACTGATCACTATGTGTATTATTCAATCGAATAAGTTCGCATTGACGTTGTTTCCTCTCTTTTTTCCTCCAATCAAAGGTTTATGAAAATGGTCCCGACTAATAATAACGAAGTAGAAATAGCAAGGCTAACAGATTACATATAAAAAAATGTAAATTATTTCTCAATATACATGTGATTGATGTTAAACTTTTAACTAGTGTCTCATGATAAATATACTAGTATATGTAAAATTATTTATGTCGCTTTAATATTTTGACCCAACTACATTTTATAACACTATCAGCACAGTACCAAAATACTATTGTTCACTACCAAATTGTGTCAAAAAAGTATAATAAGAATTCTACCCATATTCACTTGAATTACTCGCAATGTATGAAACTACTTAGTTAAAACGCGTTCCCATCCATCAACATCCATCTGTGAAAAGACAAGAAAGAGATGAGGAGAAGAGAGAGTTGGTAAAAGGTTCATTAATGTTAAACCCAAAGTCCTAAGAGATAAACACGTGACACGCGTTCAAGGACACAGTAATTACTTACGCACAAGGCGCCGATTTCAGTATCCTTGAGCTCCGTTTCAGCAAAAGGAGAAGAAGAAAAACATTTTGATTGTAACGTAATTAGAAGTGTTAAACTTCAAAAGAATTTACGAAGTAAATTGCTAAAGGAATCCTATTGCAAAGGGAAGTAGATGCCTAATTATTGACAATCAATGATATTGAAATAATAAATTCGTGAACTAAAATACAAACGAACACATTACACTTTGTCTTTCGTGTTTTATGGCTGGAAAGCAATCCGCAGGAATTCATCAAACAAGAAAACAAGCGGCACAGTCGTAAATTATGTCGAATTCAATCACTATCATGGAGATTAAAGATGTTTCTTGTTTTGTGCGAACTTTTTATCAAAATCATTCCTGGTTTGCTGACATGGTGCCCGGATAAGTCAATTAAATGTAGAAGTATATTGACAGGAAAATACAGAAATTTCAATAATTGTGACAAGGTATCATTTCTCCACTTACAAACACAAGGTTTTTCAGAACATACACTTTTATGGCGTTCTCAATTATTTGGTTTTTTGGGTATTCATCGTTAGATAGCGGTTTTGGCCTTTGTGGCGCACCCAGCCATTCCCCGGTTCCGTGGCTTCCTGGAACCTACCGCCCCGTCCTTCCACTTCCACCTTAATGAAACATAATCAGGATATTTTGAACGCACGCTAGTAACATAACTAAAGCAAAGTGAAATATCGTAAAAAAATACATCATCTCCGTACGTAGTAGAGAATGTTTTAAAGGATAATGAAAGAGAAGCAAGTAATCCGGAAAAAGTGGCAAATCTCTTCAACCAACACTTTTCTAGAATTACGGCTGAACGCACGAAGGGACTAAAACCACAAAATTCAATATCATTCTCTTCCCAAAAAAATGTTCGACACGATGTTTATTTTCGTAACTTCTAACGAAATCCTGAAAATAGTCAGTACACTAAAAAATTAATCTTCATCTGGTTTAGATCAATTTCCGGATTGTTTATTGAAAACTTGCGTTCATGCCTTTTATACATCCGTTAACTCACATTTTCAATGTTACTTTATGCTCAGGAATTATTCCAGATATTTTCAAAACAGCAAAAATTAAGCCACTTTTTAAAAAAGGAAACAAAAAAAATTCAAAATTACCGGCCAATTTCTCTTTTGTCATTTTTCTCAAGAGTATGAGAGAGGCGCTTCTATACGCGAATAGAAACTTTTCTCAGGAAAAACGTAGCGTTTTTGACTCGCACCACGGTTTTCGAAAAATTAAAATCTACGGAAATTGCCATTTCCTTCTTTTCTTAAAGATGTTGTTTCATCAATGGACCAAAATGAACGCCCATTGATATATTTTTAGATCTTTCGAAAACCTTTTACGTTATTAACCATAATATCTTGCTATCAAAATTATCTTCTTATGGAATTCGCGGTATCCCCCTAGTTTAGATAACCTCCTACCTTAAACATCGATCTCAAAAAGTAGAAATCCCCTAATGGCACGAAAGGACATTATTTATCTTTCCAGTTCTTTACTAATTGATTATAGGGTCCCAGAAGGCTCGATCTAATGTCCTATCTTCTTTGTGTTATGCGTAAACAATATGCCCACGTCTATTAAAAACGGAAGAACGGTTCTGTTTGCCGATGACACGAATGTTCTTTGCAAAAACGAAACAATAAATAGTACGACTTCAGAAGTTTCAAATTGGTTTTGTGATTACAAATTAATAGTTAAAGAAGGAAAGAGTTTCAATGCACTTTTGCATTTCAAATCAGCAATCTCATGGTTCATTGAAAATGAACAATAAGCAATTAGCTGATGTTAAGGCAAAAAAATCTAGGTCTCTCAATTCAGTCATACCGCAAACAGAATGTATGTATAACAGAATTACAACACTAAATTAATTTCATTATGTTAGTTAAATGCACTCAGAATTCTTTGAAATTCTGCCAGCCTTCATGCAGTTCGTTCCGTATATATTTGGCAAATGTGCATTCCCACCTGAGATGTGGCATACTATTTTGAGGAAGCTCATCATGTAGTAACAATACCTTTAGATTGCAAATGAAAATTATTCGAATAATAAAAATATGCCAAACTCTCTTCATTGAGCTTGGAATATTACCATTCCCTTGCCTATTTATTTACGAATCTGTAATATTTGTCAAAAATTACTGATTTAACAGTGGGAACATATTTTCATGCAATACCGATATTAATAATTACAACACACGTCGAATAAATCACATTCATCAAGTGTCAGCATCAACAGCTCTCTACCAGAAATCCACATACTACAATACATATATTTAACTTTACAACGTATTGCCAGATGACATTAAACAACTGAAATCGGTGCACACATTAAGTTAAAAGTGTATTATTTTCTTCTGAAAACTGTTTCTATACAATTAATTACTGTACTGATCATCAAAAAGGAAAATAATATACACTAGTTGTCCTGTTCTAACGTTTCCAAGGGTGGCTCGCCCTGGATAGCTGAGATAGCTGAGGAGGAGACTGAAGGATCTCGACAGCAAGAGTTACGAATCCGCATCCCCCTTGGGATATCGATGTTTGCTTGCGTGTTGTGGTACGGTGGGGCTCCCCCAACCACCACGCACCATTTATCAACAATTTTCTCTCTATTGCCATGGCATGGTACCCTTCCACATAGTCAGTTTTTTGAACTGTGATGCTTCTGCACGTAGGAACGTATATCCAGGTCGACTAGTCCCGGGAACCAGCGGCAATGGAGAGACCCGTAATGGGGGGGGGGAGTTGCTTAATAAATAAATACTACAATAAACTTAAGATGTTCTTATTAATAACTATAATATTGTTAAGATTAAAAAACAATAAAAATAAAATTATTAACAATGTCATTATCTAATTCTAATATTATAATGCATTTTTATTCAAAATTTCAACATTTATTTTAAGTTCTAAACGTTTCGACGCCCCATAAATAATGGGACTACGAAAAATTGTATCGGACACACCATATTACACACTTTTATTATGTTGGTGGTGTCGATGACGTGTTGGAATACATTTGAACTTTGCCAAAACCCGATTAATTTCTTTTATTGTGCATGATCATGAGAAATCTATTTCCAGGACCAAAAGAACAAGTTAGTCTGTGCTTACACGGAGAATCTTTCATAAGGCCGCGGAATCTACGGAAGACGAAAACGCGGTACCTAGTTTCACAAAGTACAATTAAACTGTAAATAAATTAAACTTCGTATCGAATATAAAGATGTATGAGACCTATACATCACGTACGACTGAATAAGAAAATCTTTGCTGGCAATATTTTAATATAAATTACTTGGACGTGTGAAGATCGGTTGACTTTCAGCAAAATTAACGTGAGAATGCAAGCAATCGTGCGAACAGTAACAAGAACGAGGTGCTGACCTTTTTCCTCCTTTAGGTCGTTTATTCCTATCTGCTAAGTTAGAACAGTATATTGATGAATGTTCTTTTGTACCTGCGTATCCCGAAGACACATTGGTTCCACTCACCATTTAGCTTCTTGATAGTGCATAAATCTATGCATATTGCTTCGCCAAAAATGAAACCTTAGACACGCTTCAATACAATAGTTTTTCGTAGTTCGCACTTTTTGCGGTTTTAGATAATTTGTGATTCGAGAGTTTCAATGATTTAATACGAGAACTTTAATACTTGTATTTCAAGTTAACTTCGGTTCTTAATAATTTTTATCATTGCATACATGTGCACTGAAATAGTTATCTGATATTAGTCTCTCCATTGCCGCTGGTTCCCGGGACTCTCTCTGGCGCGTGTACGAGCGCGAATGGGAGAAATGCATCCGTGTTCTCATACAATTTCTCAGGATTATTTCAATGAGTTCACTGCACTAGAGACCTTGCTTTCTTACTGTGGGGTCACATTTCCTTCCCTCCTTTTATAAATATTTAACGCTATAAATATTATCTTCTCCTATGTGAGCCTTTCGCTTCTATAGCCCTCACGCAGGGATTGTAATGTTGTGTTTCTTCACAGAAACAAAAGATTTCACAGTCCAAGGCCAAAGTCACGAAGACGGAGATATTGAATGAGCGTGGGATTCTTTTCTCTACATTCACCCGCTGTCGTAAATTCTCCATAGCGCATACGAGTACTTCAAACTGGATATTGAGCGTAGGAAACTTCCTTTTCTCGTGACTATTTTGTAATATATGACTGATAGTTTCCAGAGCAATAAGAAAACGAGTTCAGTGAGATATTTGAACAATAAACCAAAGGAATTCTCAACAAGAAAGTTTGTTTATTTATTTAGAACCAAAAACTGTTAAAAATATACGTATGTAGAAGAAGCACATGTTAATGAAAATACAAAGTGCACGGCTAGAACTGGAATGTTCCAAGTTATTTCGACGTTTGTAATCCTTAACATTGCAGCACAATCCAACACACACCATTAACAACAATTTATCAATTCCTGACTGCATTATGTAAAAACAATTAAAAATTGGTCACGAGCTGATTACATACAAAACAAAACTTTTCCTAGTAATCAATCATATATTGAGTCAATAATGAGAGACTATGAAAACCAATTTAGTGCCCGTCTTGCACTGTACTCATCATCGAAGGAAAAGTTAACTCAAGAAAACATCTGATGATGAAATGGTATTAAGACGCTTTCGAAACTGAATATTGTTAGCAAATAGTACTTGTTATCACGTTTTGAAAATTTCGATTTTGATTGTCTCTGAAGAAAATATTTAAAAAACGAAGGATCATTTTGAGAAGAGGTACCAAATTTCCGGAACAAAAGCACATCATTCGGCGACATTTAAATTTCACCATTAATTACACATTAGAATCTTAAAACATACCACACATTTACATATGATGTAGCCACTTCTGATGCACAATATTTTTTTGTATTGTCAGGGACTACGTTGTCTTATACAAACTAAATAATATCCTATCCATTTCTAAAACATTCAAACCATTGCATTGAAAATATGAAATTTCACTCTATCCTGATAATATTGTTTTAAAATTCCTACATAAATATTCGTAATTATTATTTTTTATTACTTTCTCGTTTCTGTTAGGGTTATGGGTGCACATACATGTAAATATTTAGGCTTCCGGTTAGTAAATATAGTTTTTACTCTGTCATCATATAAATTCTTGTGTTAATTGACGTAAATAAAGATGATAATTCAAAGCAATTCAATTCAGTGATGCCAAATTGGAATTTTTATTACTATTGTTATTATAAGAACTCTACTTCATCACTAATGATGTTATGAGTCGGTTAAATATAAAATCTACTCCAGGTTGCATCCACCTTCCTAAGGTAATGATCTAGTGTCCGCCGATGGCCCTACAATACTTTCCGCAAAATGTGGGCTGTTGCAATTAAGCAACATCTTGCCCTTCCGTCACTTGAATGACTTGAGAGTTTAGTTAAGATCTAACACAAGTTTTGCGGAGAAAATCCCAGAGCTTTGATTACTATCGAGGCGACCTGTGCTTTTACGCCCCACATTCCGCTGATCATCATCATCATCATCATCATCATCATCATCATATTATTATTATTATTATTATTATTATTATTATCATTATTATTATCATTATCATTATTATCATAAAATACTCCATAGTATCGTGTTTATATATTCATAGTGCCTTTCACACAATAAAAACAGGGAGAGATAGCTCAGTACATCAAGTGATTCAAGTGATGTCACTGCAGTGCCTCTGTCAGGGAGGTCCTAGGTTCGAGTTCCGACAGTGCCAAGATTTTCGACAATAGCTTGTCAGCTAGGTCTAATTCAGTCGCTGTCTGGAAGAGAACACAAGAGATCGGTTGCTCTGCTAGGTAGTTTTTCGTTGTTTCTTCGATCAACACATGGCGAATACCAGAGCAGTACCCTAAAAACGGGCCCCGGACCGGGCGCGATCTTTCCTTCTTTTTCCTTGTCCTATCCTCACCCCCTTACACACACTAACATGCACTACAATGCCACACATGCCGGGAGCCCGGTCGGGAGCTAGCTGAGTTTGTCCCGGTTTGAGAGTGTCCCGCTGGTGGGAGATACCTGACAAGGGGAACACCGCTAGCCGAAGGTAGGTCGGTGCCGGATCTCGCCATCCAGCGGGGGAATATCACCCCATCTTCCCAGGAAAAACATGTTCTACATTTACGGGAGTAATGACGTCAGTAATCGACGCGCCCGGAATCACTGGCAAAAACCAACCACACAGTAAAAATAAAAACTATGCATCACGCTTCCAACAAAATATTCCTAATGGCCTGTGAACAGAAATTCGACACAAAACCTCTTCCAATTGTATGCTATATTGTTCTAGTACGCGGTGTGTTACTCTCATTGAGCACACAACTATTTTTAGGGGATTAAAGCAGACTATATTTAGGGTTTTTATCTCTTTATTATGCTTATGCCTGCTTATGAGATATAGCTTTAAAATAGGCCATAGCGATACTCGATGGAGTTTAAAAAGTGATTGCTTCACACTTACTATCACTCGAAGTTTACTATCTCGCCACACTGACGCTGATTACTGCAATGTGTTGATATGTATAATCTTCTCTTTTTAAATTTTCTTCTGGGTCTTACGCTGCTTTTCTTGATGTTTTAGCGCACACTTAAAGCCATCTTATGATCTTCATTATAAACATCCTATTTTCTAATCTCTGTCCTAAAGGGTACGTACACGATCTGATAGTGGATATATCAAGAATATTCTAATGGAACTCGTGTTAATACAGAATTTATAGTAAGATATTTTTACATACAGTTAGTGTGGGACAATGCTGCAATATTCGATTTTATAATCACTTGAGTACCAATTTACTTAACATTCTTCGTTCATTTAGTTTGAGTTCACTCAATGTATGAATTTTCTTCCCATTCTATAATTACACCCATGCCGGAAATCGTCCCTCATATTTGTACTATATAATTGTAATTGGAAGTAATTGTTAGTTTTTTAATTTTTTTATTCACATATTTTTATTATTTATTTTTTATTACTGATTTATTTTTATTTCCTTTTATTTATTTACTTTTATTACTTTTCTTTTGGATGTTCGGCATACTCTCTAAATTTACAGAAGCAGTTGTGAAGCAGAAAAGAATTTACTTGCGACTTAAACTTTTATATCGAATTTAATCGTTTAATGGCATCTGGCAAGGTGTTGTAAAGTAATGTACATGTATTATACGTGAATTATTTGTAGTGAGCTGTTGATACTGTCACCTGATGAATATGACTACTACGTCGAGTGTCGTAGTTATAGACATCAGTGTTTGCTGAAAAAATATTCCTGCGCTTAAGTAAGTCATTTTTGACAAAACCACTGGTTCACATGTCAAGAGTCAAGGTAGTGGTAAAATACCTAGATTAATAGAGAGAGGCTTATAAGAATCACGTGGGTAGGATTTGCTAATTATTCGCACAAATCTTCTTTGTAATCTAAAAGTCACAGTGCTATAAGATGTATTTCCCCACAATATTATGCCATATCTGAAATGAACATTCGCGAAATATTCACAACGAGCAGTATGAAAGCTGAATTTGAAAGGCTTCTGAAAGCGTAGCATAATGTACTTAATGTAGTGTTCAATTCATTTAAATGGACGTTCCATTTAAGGTTCGACTGAATTGAAAGACCTAAAATTTTGTTACCTTAACATCAATCAATGGCATACCGTTCATTTTCAGTGGAGTGCAGAGCTGTTTATTTGAAATGGAAAACTGCATTAAAACAGTTTTTTTTCAGTTACTATTAATTTGTTATTACGGAACCAATTTCAAATGTCTGATATTGTACTATTTACGATTTCTTCATTGCAAAGAATATTCGTATGAACCGCAAAGATTACTTCGACGAGGACATACCGATTACGTATAGTAGGAAGAAAATAGGGACTAAAATCGAATTCTGCGGGAGTCCAAAAGCAATTGGCAAAGAATCGGAAAGGTGTGTACATTATTCCAGTAAGGTATTTCTACTCTCTGAGATCGTTGTTTAAGGTTCGAACAGAACCAAACTAGAGCAATACCACGAATTCCATACGAAGGTAATTTTGAAATTGAATTGTTATGATCAAGGACGTTAAACGCCTTTGATATATCTAAAGTTATTCAAATAGGAGCATCGTTTTGATCCATGAATGAAGCGACATCTTTAAGAAAAGAAAATACGGTTGTTTCCGTAGAATTTTATTTTCGTAACCCATGTTGGCAATCTGAAAACACGTTGTGTTTACTAAGAAAGGTTTCCATTCGTACGTAAAAAGGTCTATTAAAAAAACATACAATTTGAAAAACAATTATACAATTTAAAAAAACGACAAAAGAGAACTTGACTTCATTGTTGTTTGCTTAATCTTAGCCGTTTCAAAGATTATCTGTGACAAAATCTTAGATGTATTATCAAATATTATGGCGATAATAAAGCTTTAAATGAACTTTGCATAATAAGTTGTCATAAGGTCGGAATATTCAGTAAAAGCTCTATACTGTTTATGATATAGATGAAATTAATCTATGTATTTTAAATTGGTTATAATGATTTGAAATCAATGGCCGAAATTTGTACTGCAACACCAGTAAAGAAAGGTAAAAAATACGATTAAAGAAACAAACAAAAGAAAGACAGAAAGTAAAAAAGCCACGATGCCTTATAAGAATTCCTTTTTGATCGTTATCCGAAATAAATTGCCCTCAAAGCGTTGTGTGTTAACACGCGTTATTCAAATACCTATGTGATTGTTTATTTCTGTCTTTGAAAAATAAAATGAAAATGAAAAATCCGAATTATTAAAAAAACATTAAGGATACCACGCACAAAAAAAGTGTACGCACCACGCATCATACGTAAATGTTAATATATTGTTTATTTATGGACGGTGCATTTCAGTGTTCCATAACTTGGGGCTTCAAAACAGCACATACTTTCTCGTATTGTTTGAACCGAATACCTAATATAAAAATATAAAATTGAGACTGCAAAATTATTTCTAATCTGCAAATTTTTTACCACTCTAGTATTCGATATCAGTATCTTCGTTTATCACAACACGCACGGTACCACAACTGCACCTGTCTTAAAAGAAAACAATTTTCGCGACTCGTAGCCCATTTGCAGTAGAAAGTTTCAAACTTTCAGTGATTTTCGTTATCGCTTGTTCGGAAAAGAACGATTCTCACTTAGAGAACAATCGCCAAATCGACTTGGAATTATGTTCAATAAAGAACACTCTCATATCATTTTATTGCTTCATAGGTCCCCAACATGTCTCCGAGCATCTCTTCAAAATAAATACACTGTATAAAAAGTAAAATATGTAATATTTCTTCCTTTCTATCAAAAGAAAATGCAGTGCTGAAGAGTGAGAATTATTTCTATCCTAGTATGAAATTCCTCCATAATTAAATAATGGTACCATTCCGAAGACCATATTAACATCAAGGTGTTAAATCACCTTACAACGTGTAAGACAACAGTTCGATAAAGCAATGATCGAGAAAATATGACTCCACTGCTTATTCTAGGTGGTCAGGTCCGTGAGAAAATCTTGAAATTACCTGATTTTAAATCTTCAACTTTGACTTCCGCAATGTTATGTACTTATTGGCCATATTATTAAAGTAAAACACACTCCTTTCACAAAAAACGTTGGTAATCCGCGAAATATATTGACAAGCTAGAGTCTTAGCGTATCTGGAGACAATGGATGGACGGTTTCTATCGTTAGCTGTGCTGCGCCCTCTCTGAGCGAACAGCAAGACTTCGAAGTCCAGGCGCTCTGCCGGTGTTGTTCTAAACTATAACAAACTCTTCGGCTAATGATTGTACTTCTCTATGTAACAGATCACTTTAAATAAGGAATTTCCATGTACTATTTCTGATTGCGTAACATAATATCGTGCGATCAGTCTCACAGGTCGCCTTGAGTCCCGGCCTTATTGAAATCTTACCATTGTACAAATCACGACCATCGATGAAATACAAAATTAAATCACGGGATTGGTCAATACTGATAAAGAAACAATTAGTTATGCCAACGTTTAGAAATATTTAATATCTCCTGCATGACTAGAGTACAAAGACAAATCAACAATCCATGAGGACAACAAACAAAAATAGAAAGTTTTAATTTCTATACATTGCTGTTGTTGTTTTTTTGCTTTAACGTTTGTTTGCCGAATGTTAATTAATAATGAATTCATTTTTAATTTGTTTGTTGCCCTCATGCATTGTTAATTTGTCTTGGTACTCTACCCCTGATGAAGAAATTAAATATTTCTAAACGTTGACATAACTAATTGTTTCTTTATCCATTTTGACAAATCCCGTGAACTAATTTTATTTGAAATCTTACTGCTAACAAGTCTTAAGCGTAATTACAATTCAGAGAAGAATTTCAGGAAATAATGTAGATTATGATAATTAAAGAAATGCGAAACATGATTGCATGCCTTGAACCAGCGTTATTAAATTCCTGATAAAGTATTCGTCATAATCACTTGTTCTATATATTTTACCGGAAACCCTTATTAACACCAGTTCCAAAGAACCCAAAGACGTGTTGTCGGATTATTATATAAATTACAGTATTCAGTCATTCCAGGCATTCCCGTATGTTATTACTAATTAATTTACGATAAACTAGCTGAGGTACACTAGGCGTTACATGTGTATTCATTAATCATAATAGCCTATCAGACAAGAAATTGGAATTACTAATTGTTTTCCTATATAGTGAGTTCATTCTAATGGAAAATAGAAATAATTTTACTACCATCTGTCTTGATGACAATTTTATTCTCCGCTTCGCTCCACCCGGCTTGCGTTAGTCCTCCTTGACCATGTCCTGCCGAGCATTATATCGCCCTAAATCCAGACTTATTGAGAGATATTATTTCTATTGGACAAAAATATTTAGAAAACCGGTACTTCTTCCTGAAGCATTACAATACTTTCATTACACCAGGTATAGGAAAAAGTAAAAATCGCTGCCGAAATTAAGTGTTTTAAACTCATTTGAGAATTTCACGTAAAATAAATTTAGTTATTTAGAGCCTTTTTTGCCCGCCACCCTATTATGCAACTGAAGTGTTCGTCTGGAACGGTGTTCGTTATCATAGAAGTGAAGTGAATTTGTAGTATCCATTAATGATATAATTTACTCTGTTGCCAACTTGACCACTAACACTCGTCAGATGAAATTAAATGAATGATGAACAGTAAATGCAGCTTACAAATAAGTTCAGAATTGATACACTTCAGAGGCGATGGCTACTATAACAGGAAATTTAAAATCATGATGTAGAAATAATGACACAGGAAGTATCATAGTAACAAAATGTTTAAATATATCTGAAATAGAATGTAAAACTAACATTGGTTATCGTGTTGCTTTAGTCACTGCAATGTTGACTTTTATTTATGTGGATTTGTGCGGGAAAACGGCTTCAAGCATTATTCCGTACTATGATTATGTGATGAAGACATGCGGCAAACCATTTAGTTTGCAATTATTTATAACGTAATCCTTAATTGTATATAATATACTGTCCTTTACAATGGAATAATTGTTCAATTTTGTAACGGCCAGACACCCTCCATTCTGAAGAATTGTTTTTATAAACTCTGTTTCCTTCACACAACAATTATGCGAAAACTACAATTTAAAAAAATTGTACTTAACTTTATCTATCCTTGAACATTTTCATTATGGAAAACAGTACTATACGAAGTGTCTTCAGTACTATAGGAAGGCGCCGTAAAAATTGGAAACTTTTTCAATTTTCAAAAATTCAAGGAGTTTGACGAAAATGACACCTGCTCCATTTTTAGGGGTATTTTGCTCTATTCGAGAAAAAAGTTCATGTAAAATACGCTCATGTAAAATTGTAATTGTTGTTTTGAAAGGAAATTTTAAAATTATTAAGTGAGATAAAGACTATATGATTGAATATCTGCTTAAAAAAAGGACCTTCAACCCAATTCATGCAAAGTAGTACTCTCAAAATGAAGATATACGTTTGAAACTCGCAGGGAGTTGAGTTCGCCCAGACTGATCACGGAATATTAGTTTTGGAGGAACGTCTCTGAACAGATGGTGGCTATCGTTTTAATTAATAGACAGAGACAGACGGACCCACAGATATTTTGCCGCCAACCAATTTTCCAGTATAAGGACCCATAAGACGTGGATGTTAAGTACGCAACGGATTAGATGAAGTAACTAACTACATAGGGAGACACGATTTGGCCACTTTCTCGATATCAAGACGCCACATTACTCGTTTTTATTACGAAAAAACGCCAGTTTCCGCTGCAGCACTACAATACTTTCTTTCTTCCGTACTATTAGGTACGTTGCATGGCGAGAAAGTAAAAAGTAAAAGTGGTTGAATGACTAATTGATTAGTGATTCCGAGTGCGACAACTACGGAGGTCGCGAGTGTCGTTTGCTTTATTACGGGAGGTGGCGGTGATCTTCGACCGCTGGATGACGAGATCCGGCGCCAACTTACCCGTCGGCTTGCGGGGTTTTCCCCAACCACCTATCTCCCGCCAGCGGTACACCGCCCCAGCCCGGACAATGTCTAAGCTCTCGACCGGTCCTCCCAGCATATGTGGAAGTGTTGTGCGGGTATGTGTAAGTAAGGTGTGAGGATGGGACAAGGAAGAGGAAAGAAAGATCGCACTCGTCCCGTGGCCAGTTAGTTAGGGCTCTGCTACGGCATTCAATGGGTATTAATCGAAGAAACCACGAATAACTAGCGATAAGAGCAGCCGGCCGCTGGAATTCTCCTCCAGACAGCGGCTGAATTCGACCTACCCATGGAGCTAGATCTCTTGGACATGCTGATCAACAATGACCACGTTTTGTACGCTCGTTCTCAACCTTGTGCGAAAGGGGAGCGTCTGACATCGGCCTCGTTATTCTTTACAATTTTCAGGCTTTCCCCATTTATCAGAGTGCGAAATTCACGGGGTGGGAATTAATTTTTCCGACTTTGTATTAATCTGCAAAACACCATTACTGTTGGAAGCATTTACAATCACTGAACGAATTCAGAGTAATGTCGAGGCACAAAATAGTTTGTTTTTCTCATCGGCCACCTCAAGTACTATAATTCATAAGAAATGTAACTTGACTCTTTTTCATTCTTCGTATTATTCATTTCGCCTATTAAATGTTTCTTTTAATGGTATCGACAGCGCTGGCCATTAGCAACTACAGAAGTTTACAATTGTCAATTATAACATTTAAATTATGTGTGGAGTTTACAACATTTTATTTTGCAATATCTACATTGCCTATTGATAGATTTTAAGCGAACATTATATTAAATTGTGGACAATACAGTACAATACGTTATATTACTGTACGTACTATTAGAACCAATTATAATTGTACTTTTGAACGGTAGTACTTATTTTCAACAATAAAATGTTTCTGTATGGGGAAATTTAAGGACGTCAACATGTTGTAGCAAAATGTAGCTTTTTCATATTTACATCGTCAGACTAGATTAAAAAGCAATCCTAATTTGGATAAATATTTTCGCAATAACTAGTTGAAACACCCAGTCGTTTAGATCAAACCTGTTGAAGATTTTCGTTGAGTAAAGATGAGGGACAATTTGGTTTGAAACACGATGGACGCGTGGAATTAGCCTGAACTTCTTGGCTAGGAAACATGGTTCCCGCATGAGTGGGCTGATCTTATGGACAATAGTATTTGATTTGATTCATTTTTTTACTTTGTTTGGCCAAAACGGAAAAAAGTGTAAGTGACGTAGGAGAGAGAATTATAATCTGCACACGTTTTGGTAAGTAACTTTCAGAATCCGTACCCCATTCTTTTACTGTACGTACGTGTACGTGTAAATGATGAATAAAAGTACAAAAGAAGCGTGGTTAGCAACACTTGAAATCTAGAAATTATTCTGCGAAATAGAAAATATTCTTGCTAACGGTCGGTAAACAAACAACAAATTGATTTCTTAATATTGCTACCAAAATAGCAACCCGCACCCTCTGTTCTACGCTTATTTCTGCAAGGAAAAGGAGAGCTCAACAAATAAAAAAGAGGGCAATATTGGATATGATTCTGTAAAAAAAGACAATAAAAGGGAGGGCAAGACTCTTAAGGTTCAGTACTGAAGACAAATGGTTGGTCGCACGTAAACTGATGTAATTCGGCGTTGACAGAGTAGGTTAATTACAATCACCCATTCAAGAGGGATGAGTTCTACCTACTGAAAGGGATGAAAAATGTAACTAATTGTATTTGCATTCCCACCTTCCCCCTCAGCGCCACCCCGCCAAGATCTATCCCAGCACAGTGCAGCCTCTACTAGATCATTTGCTCTTGTCCTCTCTGGGCCCCTCAGGACACACTCGTGCACAGCTTCTCTCGAGCGATGTAAGATTCACATTCGGAAAAACCATATTCTTCACACAAACTATTATACAAAGAAGTTAGTTTTTGAAATATTTACTTAAGGAATCCTTAATGTTAAAATATAATATAGTTGTATGAATTTCACGTTAGCAAACATTTTCATTGTTAAAACCAAGCGTAATGCAAACAATTTTTATTTTTATTCATTATTATTATTTATTAACAGCTATTTCTACCGCTTACTTAATAAATAATAATAATAATAATAATAATAATAATAATAATAATAATAATAATAATAATAATAATTAATAATAATAATGCATTATTTATAAATTATCATTTCTCTTTTGCTTCCTGAAAAAATGCTGTCTCCGCCCTTGATGAACAATATGGACGGGGGGTACATGGACAATAAGGAGATGACGCGAGACACGGAAAGGGTGACACGGAAATGAGTTTATGGATGTGGAATATGAGGAAAGTCTTCACTTATCAACTGAAACGCACGATCTGCTCACGCCTATTAAATAGCACATTGTATATATCAATTTTAAAGGAATTAACACTTGAGTGTAGATTCCTTTAAAATTGATAAATACAATGTGCTCTTTAATAACCCTGCATTCCTACACAAATACACTGTCCTTCAACATATTTATTTGTGAGCATCGGCGCGTCACAGTCACCTGCTGTGTCGGGCGGCCACCACAGCTGGTTACCAAATTTGGTTAATCGTAGTAACTGGAATCATCAATGACGATGATATTGTGATAGAGATGTTTTAAGCTCAGTCAGCATGATTCCTTGAAATTTATTGTTCGTAATCCACATAATACTGCACTATACGGAGAATACTTGGCCATTACGTTAAAATGATAGATGACAAATCGAATTGTGAGCCTCAATGCTACATTGATGACAATGTGATCGATTAAATGCCTCCGGCGAAACTTGCATTTAACATTCGCGAAGCAAAACTTTGTTTCGGCCGACAGAGATTTCGAGCCGCCTTTATCTCTTTCTGAAAAAAGATTTCTATTTAAAAAGATAATATATTCTACTTCAGGTTGATAGTTATTGTATTATTAGTATGAATATCGTGAGGCCAAGTCTTGATATATAAAATTCTGTTATAAATCATAACGATAATAATACATCATAATAAAATTCAGCGACTATATCTAACATATATACCAGGTTCTGTACTGTTATTTAGTCAACGTTTCGAACTAATATTCTTGTAAGCCTTTCTCAGGAATATTATACGAAAAAAACTAGGTTAATATACAAAATCCGCGAACGGGATGAACCTCGTTCGGATGTTAATAATTGGCGTGTTAATCATTATCATTTTAAGTAGAAATTAGAGACTGTCCAATGCTCCAGTTTTCTTAGTTTCACTCTCACGTAAAAGCTTTCGTTTGACCTGATATTTATTTTGCTCAGTGTTAGGTCGACAAAAAACAAAAACTCGGGTGACTTCATGTTGCTCATGCATGATGCAATTATCTAAAGCGGCCACTTAGTCTTAAAAATCGTGCTTTATATTTATTAAATGAACTCTACAGATGAGACACTAAAGATGTGAGTAAGCTCTATAGTACTATCTGCATCCTGCCTTGATAACATTTCACTTTTCCCAGTGTTTCCGTTTTGGCAGTTATCGTTCAAAGCATGTAAAAATTTGTAAAATGTTTAAGCCGTAAATAATACAAATATACAACTTTCCATATGAAGAATTATGTGTAAAATGAATAATGTTATATCTAACAATAGTAGAAAACCACGAAAAAGTGTTGATTTTCGCTATTTCGCGAAAATTCATTGTTCAAGAAAAATGAGATCAGTGATATTATTAATTATATAAATTAATATATATAATTATATAATTTAATATTAATTAATATAAAATTTTGAAAATGCTATTAAGGCTTCTGTGAAGTACCCCAATATATCGCAATTACACAGACAGACGTATGGACGACCGAACGTACGTGCGAACTAACGAAGAGGCGTGCGAGCAAACGAAGAGACGTGCGAGCAAACGAAGAGATGGGCGAACAAATGGACGGCGAACAAGAGAATGGACGGAAGAACGAACGAACGAAGAAACTAACAGTCTAGCGAATGGGCGCGCAAACGAATGGAGGGGCGAACGGAACAAACGTTCTGCCGCAACCCAATGTTTGGATTCGAAGAACCCAGAAAACATGACTTCTGACTACACAACTTGTTTCTATCTGAAGTCAGATAATTACTTCCTTTAACAAGATGTATCAAATTTTCTAAGTCAGGATCCCACAGCACGCGTTCTCTTCAGAAAAATCATCGTTTTGCAAAAGATTACAATTTCTCTAAACTACGTAAGTAGTATGCGAGAAAGTAAAATTAGTAGGGAAAGTTGGGTAGAAGGTTTGAACTTGGAGCTCGAAAATATATTCTGGGTTGACGCGAGTGGACAATTATTTTTACAGATAATAAAATAGTTTAAGACCGCAATGCATCGCGAAATAACTTGGAAACTGATAATTCGGGAGTGTTTGATCAGCGATTGAAGTGGGAGGTTACAGATAGTTTTCAGGAGTTAGTTTGTATCTATGATGTCACTAAAAATTTAACTGTAAGAATTAAACAAATAATGTTGAAAATAATGGGAAAATATTAACATTGATTCTCTGATACAGAAAGTAAAAGTGGGTCATCTAGGGTAAACGAATAGCCCCAATCACTGAATTTTGAAGATCCCGCATTATTTTCTTTAATTGCGATTTCATTTGAATTACCAGTTCACAAATTTTAATCAAGAATTATTTATACAATTAATATTTCTACGTCCTAAAAAATTTTGAAGTGCATTTTTCTTTAAAACTAGCAACATAAATAAATGGATTCCATACAACCATTCCTTGGTTCATGAGTTCAAGAAAACGTGACCCACCGTTACTGAAATGAATACGAATCATTACAAGTTGCTGACAACTCCCAATATGATTTGGAGAAATTAGTAAACTCAAAATATTTACTTATGTGACTGAACAGAGTATAATGTAATATTATCCGTCTCGCATTTTCGCATTTATGAGTATTAAATTTGATTCGTTTTTTAAAAGCATTTGGAACCATGTTTGGTAGACATGAAAACTGATATAAAGTGTTCATGTTATGAATCTACGAAACTAAAGGATCAATTTCAAATTCAAATGACCCCGACATCAGCGACATTTCGCAAGGAAGCTCAATTTTGGTGAAAATCTTATATGCGGCGTAGACGGTTTCTGACGGACTACACTCAACGATATAAAAAAATATATCGACTAAACTCGACATCCATTTTTTTCAGGATTAAAAAGCTTTCTCTATAAACGAGAAACTATACACAAAAATGTATATATCATACATGATACCTGTACAACGATTTATAATGAATATTAAATGTATTACTTCAGAGTCAAAAATTAGCATTTACAAAAACCAAGCAACAAATTTATAATGTTACTATAGTTCTGAAATTTAAATAATTTTAATACTTGTAGATCTAAAAATTATATTAATGAAAAATAAACAAGAAAAATATGAAGTGGAATAAATGAAACAATCGGACTTCATTTCAAATAGTACATAACTGTATGTGTTGTCGTATGTACGGCGTCATTTGTATTATTTGGGATTGAATTCTCCCCCACTCATACTGGCGAGGCAAGAAAATAATAGCGTCTTCTCTGGAACCATACGTTGCATTACATTACAGAATACTTTTTCCATTCACATTTATTTCACATGCTGCCAAAATGCTCCCGGCTTAAGTCTGATCATAAGACAAAAGATTTTTATCTAAATATGTAGTCATTTTCTCCAAAACGTCTTCAAACATTTTCATTTTATTTTCTGCTTGTACGTATCAAATAACGGTAAAAAAACTGCTGCTAGTCTCATTTTCGCCGAACTCTCCACGTTCGAAAATTCCAAAAATACAAGAAAGAGTTACTTGTCTCAAACAAAATCTCTTCTAAAACATCAAATCATTAAAAACGTTCATGCACAATTTTTGAGAAAACGAGTAGCTTTCTTGTAATTTTTAAAAAAACATTTTCTCAAAAGCTGCTCCAATTTTGTTTTTAATTTTCTCCACAGATACAGCAAAGAGCGCTTAAAAATGGCACATCTCTTTTCATTAAGCTCTGTGAATTTGTAACACCTCTAGTATAATTAATTATAAAGAAGTGCAAACTGTGCACGGTTTCTTGAGGTCTAGGACCTCTGCCTTCACCCATATACACACCACGTTGATTTATGAATACAGATAGCAAAAAGCGTGTTGGGCAACAATTGGTCTTATCACGCATTTTGTGGCGGACTCGACTTACTGGCGCGAGAACATGGAGGGGATTACTTGAATAAATGCATTCCCCACTGAGGTCATAAAACCTGCAAAGGAAGTGCAAACCAAGAAGAAGAAACCTGCAAACCAAGAGGTTATTAGAGCATTGGGGGAACTCGACGAAAAATCTGAACAAGGTGGGGACATTGATACACAATCTGAGATACAAAATTTGTTTCCGGCGTTTACTACGTACGCATAGGCGCATAGCCTTTTAGAATTATGCAGTCAAAATTGTAACGAATTCATTAAATATCATTGTTGAAATCAATGTTATTTTCCTTTTTGATGCTCGGTTTAGTCTCTAATTGCATAGATAGGCAGCAAAAAAGATTTTACTTGTCACTTAAACTAATGTATCGATTTTAATCGTTTACTCGGCTCTGCATTTAATGACATCTGGCAATGTGCCTAGGTCTGTATCCTATGCCTATGACTACGCCTATGTAAATGTATGTAAATAATTTATATTTATTTATGTTAATGTTTTGTAGCAAGCTGTTGATACTGACGTCTGATGAATTTGATTGTTACGTCGACGGTTACAGTTATAGATACCTGTATTGGCTAAAAATATGTTTTCACCCTTGAGTATGTCATTTTTGTCATAAACACATGTCAAATGACACATCGTTAATTTTCAACGGTGTATACAATTATTTGAAATAGAAAACTGCATTGAAACAGTTTTTCCTTCGTTTACTATTAATTTGTTTTTACGATTTATTGCAATCGTATCATCAGTATAGAGAACTGTTCTGTCTTGAATCGCTGAGGACATCTCGTGTACGTATAGTAGGAAGAGAACATGGTCTGAAATCGAATCCTACGGAACCCCTCGTGCAATTGGCAATGCATCGGGAATGTTTCAGACCTTATCACTAGGGACTGTTCTCAATTAAAATCAGAATTACTTGGCAAGGGTTATCTTCGTAAACATTATCTCCAGTTGGATGTTCTTGCTGACTTGTCATTGATGTGTCGATTCGATCACCCATTCTACCAATTCAACATCTTGTCTCACGTTTGCGAGTTGCGAGTTTTATTGTTATTAGTCACTGACGTTCTAAGATGCCAAAAATTAAAAGTATTAAAAGTGATTTTATCCGACCAACATGAGATAAACGAATTCCAGTTTTCCAACCAAGGGATACATTTTTGTGAAGCATGTTTCAAAAAGAGAAGCATGGATTATTATCTTTTAAACTTTAACACGTAGTAATTGTCAGTACACTATAAATATCGTCTCTGTTACAAATGACAGTAAAATGAACAGTTTCTCATTGCATCCAGATTTCGTGTGACACAATGTAAATAATAGTGCCAAAACAAAATAATTGGCGTAACTAAAAGACCAATAAACAACGTGAGGTAAAAGAAAAGAAATGTATTCCCAATTTCATGGTATAAATGGCCCTAAAATGAACCTAAAAATGTGAAGTCTACTCATCATTAACCAAGAATATATGATCCATAGAGCAAACTGATGACTCTAGTACGCTTTTTTACAGGAAATGCTCTCCCTCCTCGCTTCCCAGCCGATCAATTTTGAACAATTTATTTTTACTTGTTTGCATTATGTTTTTTATATATTGGCTTTTATCAGCAAGCAAATTACTGCACCAAAAAATAACTAGATAATATTCCAGAATACTTGGGTAAATAGTGACATTGAAACAGGCTAAAATCATAGAAAACAAATCAATTATGTACATCGTTGTACGATGTAATAAAACAATATGAATATTTTCTTAGCATTTTGCGCAGTTGTAAATACATATGGTCCTGGTACCCTAACGACCTATTTCCGCAAACAAAGCAGTCTGAGGTCGTTCCCACACCAAAGCAATGTATGAAATTAACTCCATTAAAATGTTTCGTCATCTAAATGTGAATGAACTAATTCATATAAAACTACTTTCCTCGTCAAAGATTAACTTTTACCGGATCCCTTTCGCTATTTGCCTTCCTACATCTTTTTCCCACTCCTCTATATTCCATTTTGAATATTGATTCCCTTGTGTTCGGCAGTCTTGTTAGGTATTAGAATCATCATATTTTATTTCGTTTCATTTTCTCTTAAAATGCTTCAACCTAAAACTCTTTTCTCATATCTACATTTTAATCATAGTCCAAGATATAACATAGTAGTTCTTTTACATTTTTTCACATTAGCTGCCTGGATTCGGAATTTTTGCCTTTTTTGGTTAAATCTGATTTGGCTTCTTATTACTTTAAGACTAGGTAGGTAAATGACGTACGTCAATTACGTACAGGTTGTACATTAAGTCAAAAGATTGTATATGTATGAATAAAATCTATACAAACATGGATACATTATTCTAAGACAATTACAATAGGATCTTTTCGCTTCATTTCATCATTGCTGCAGTGTCTCACAATGTGGATTGTGTATTCCACTCCAGTTCTTCCCCTTTTCGAGGTTCTTTCAATGTTCACCTTTCCATTGACTTTTAAGCCTACTGTGTGTATGTGTCCAATAAGCGCTATAATTCGTCCTGCTATGCCGATTCGTTGACACTACTTTTCGCTTGTTCTGCGTAGAACCTTGCCCCACAGGACGCTGTACAGATTATTTCTCTACGGTTTCACATATGGCCCTTATCGTAGGCTTTAGGATGTAAATTGCGGAGTCAAAATAATAATAGCAGCACGATTGTGAATAGAGAACACAACCAAGAACGATTAGTTCATATAGATTCTACTTTGAGAAGGATATATTTTAACTCCGTGAAAGATATTGTATTTGAAGAGATCAATAAAAGAGAAATCTTAAGCTACATTTATGAATTATTCAAATTTACCATACCACTTGCATTTTTTCTCTTCATATGATGGGATAATCCTTATTTCTTGACCCTCCATTGATGGAATTCCGATTTACGTCGATGGGTTGTATTTCACAACTTTATTACTGGCTTATGACTGTCTCTCACTGATGAATTAATATTTCATAATTACACATTATGTTGGATGATGTGAACAAAATCAACATTTCGGATATCCACTTCGAACAATAATTAAATACTAAATACGCAGTTTGTGAGCTCCAAAGCACGATAAATAAAATAACAGAACAAATCGCTAATATGTCTATTCTCTCAAATCTGTTGCATGGCAGTTTGACGTAAGAGATTGTAGACTGTACACTTCAGTATTGAGTCGGCGAATTAATAAATAAGCTAATTGAATTAGGTAATTGATATAAAAGTAAGTGAAGTAATTATATTTACTCAGAGGAAGATCAATTAACTGGAAAATATAGGTTGATGGAAAATTATTTCTAATTGTAAATTACACTTAAAACTAAACATGCATAGATTAAAAAATAATTTGTTTATCAAGACAGTATGCTGCACAACTAAGACATTAAGATATATAAATAGGACGTATCGAATTAAGAGAGAGAAATTCACGTCAAACTCAAACGAATTGCAAATGTTTCAGAAATCATAGAAAGGTTTGTTTTTAAAAAACGCAGTAAGTTTCACTTTTTCATTTAACTCTTAATAATTTTGTTTCTTAAATCATTTTTTTGTTATTTCAACGTGAACAACAATGAAATATCTGGGATTAGAAATATTTTATTTAGTGCCGCCTATATGTAAATACCGTTTTATTACGTGACCTATTGTTGTCGTATAGCATATTCTCTACACAAATTGCACTGTGAAAGCTTTAAGGTTCCCAAAATAGGTATTTCTGACGACACATGTCACTGATACGTTACTGAATATTGAATATGCATTGAAAATAGTCAGTGGCCCGTACATGCCTATTAGCAAATTTTAAATCTAAACAGCTACTAAACATATCAACTGCAAAATTCGGTTGGTGTAGTTTGCAGAGTATTATTATTACATTTAGTACTTTACTTCAGGCTATTAATATCAATCGTTAACGTCTTAGGTGATTTATTAAAATTTGCTATCTCACCACCACATCTTGTCAAATAAGAAGACAAGTTTCTTCTCCTCAGTACTTGTTAACTATGGTGAAACGTCGTTACCCTGAAACCCTCATTAAATGACCATAAACTTGCCAACGTGATGAGCAACGAATGTCATACAAGAGGTTGCAGCGGAAGAGTATGTCTCATGCATCGGTCGTCTCAATGGCTTAGTGATTGCAAAAGCAACTCGGCATGAGCGACTCTAGTCGGCATGAGCGAGATCTAGACTCAATGTGAACGATCGGTTTGTCCTCTCCACTCATTAATTCATTTGTCTAATCCCCGTTGAGAAAAAAACGATCCATTACACTTCATTACCCTGATGAAAATGTTAATGCATTGCTCGACTAACTATTTTCAAAAATGCACCCGGAATGAGCGCACTGAGGAGAGGGTTGTGTGTTTCAGAGAGCAACGTGGACGCCACCTTCAGCGGCCAGCACCGCTTCCGGCTGGCGTTCGACATCGGCAGCATCCCGCAGTCGGAGAAGCTGGAGGCGGCGGAGCTGCAGCTGAGCCGGCGCAGCGCGGGCGCGGGTGCGGGCGCGGGCGCGGGCCCGGGCCAGCGCGTGCTGGTGCACGACGTGGTGGACCGGCGCTCGCGCAGCACGGGCCACGACATCTGCGCGGCTGCTGGACTCGCGGCTTGGTGCCGGCGGCCGCAACGCGTCGTGCGGCTCGACGTGCTGCGGCGGTGCCCGCGGCGCGAGAGCCCGCGCCGCAACCACGGCCTGCTGGTGGAGGTGCTCTGGAGCAGCGCCGAGGGCCGGGGGGGCGGCGGGGGCGCGAGGCGCGGAGCGCGGAGACGCCCGCTGAGGCGGGCGCGCCCGCCGGCGCCCCGCCGGGCCACGTGCCTCCCCCGACGTGACCGAGCACGACGACGCGTGCTGCCCAAGGCAGCCCTGCTCATGCGTATTCGGAACGACGGCAAGGGCCGCGCGCGCGGGGCCGCCGCTCGCGGCCGCGCCCCCGCCAAGAAGCACCACAAGCCCGGCAAGCGGAGAATTGCCGCCGCTCCCTCCCCCTACTGGACTTTCGCGACGTCGTTGGAACGACTGGCTCGTGGCGCCCCGCCGCTACACGCTGTCTACTGCCACCGGCGGAGTGTCCCTCCCGTGTCCGACCACTCAACTCCACCAACCAGCACGCATCGTGCAGACGCTGATGCACTCGGTTGAAGCTTCCGTGCCGCAGCGTGCTGCGTGCCCACGCATCTCACTCCATCCTCCATGCTGTAACTGCGGACGAGGACGGACAAAGGTTGTCTCAAGAACTACCAGGGAGATGGCGTGTGGGGATGTGGCTGCCCGCTACGGCGAGAGCCCGAGCAGGGGAAGCGGCGCGCGCGGCGTTTAGCGCGCGCAGGACGTCTGCGGCCGCTCGGTGCGCCCCGGGGCCCACACCAAAGCCCGTGCCCGCGGCCACGCCCCCTGCCCTCCCCCGCCACGCCCTGCCACCCGCGCCGCCCCGCGCGCCGCCACCGTTGACGCTGCTGCCCAGTGTAGCTCTGTTTTTGTAGCAATGTATTTTATTCTATGTCAAACTATGTGATAAATATTTTATATGTCTTAGATAGGATTTTTTATGGACGCAAAATCGCTGCTAAACTGATGCTTGTCCGTGGATTCGTTGACTCACGGTGGCGTGAGAAGTGTCTGGAGAGGCTGACGAACTGTGGGACGAACCTCCAGCCGCATCGGACCCATCGCACGATGTGTTCTGTTTTCAGTTTGTGATCAAAATCAAGAAAAAAATATATACACACAGTAGTTCCACATTTGTAAAAACATCTGTACCTGCTGGAAATGGAATAATTAAATATTTATTTTTCAATCGTGTGCATATTGTAAAATAAGAACATTTTTAAGAAAAATGCAAAAATTGCGACCAAAAACAAATATCCAAGAGGAGTGCTGTGGGTTCTCCTGTCGCATGTGATTTCAGCTGCCTTTGTACAGAGTTGTATATACCGAACACAGACAGTTGCGTGGAATTATGCTAATAAAACCATTTTATCACATTTGTGTTTATAACTAAAAGGATTCCTAGATCACTGAGAGTTATCCTGAGAGATATCCTACCCTATTCTTTATTCAACTGCAAATTTTAACAGCAGGACAACTTGCAGCAACAACGCGCGAACCTCCGAGAAGCTGCCAAGCCATCTGGTATGTATTGCTGATGTATTATGAATATTTCTCAGAACCGCCTGTAGAGATAGGATCGTCCTAGGCGATATTCTTTGGTCTAAATATCTTACATATTTCAGATAAATGGGTTTAACAGTGGTGCACATACTACAATGGCAATGTAATAAGAAAACTGCACAAGAAATATAATTTCAACATTGTATTTGGAAAAATTGTAGGAACAATAATGCGAGGAAACAAATTTAAATTCTAAATGTATTATGTACAATCTAATTTATTACTGGGGTCAAATTTGTTTTGCAGTTTAGAACACGCAATAGAGTAGTTTAGTTCGTGAAATTGATTACATAGATGTGTTTTCCAACCACATTACCGAATATTATCTTCAACATCAATACATTGAATAGAAATAGTAGCTTTTGTGCGTTGAATTCTCATAACAAAAACGAAGGTCAGGGGATATGGCTGCACTTGTTCCTTTTTTACACCGAAACAAAACAAAAATACCGATTTGGTCTCAGTGAAAAAGAAACGTTGACATTCTGTCAACCTATGTAATTAGTATTTACATTTCCAAGTGCTTAAAATTATTTTTTGTCAATGATCTATTCATCCACACGCAGGCAAATAATTGTAGTAGTACTTGATCTTGGCTCAAGTGGGAAATATTTTGTCAGATGTCCTTCAGAGATCTGTGCTAGAGCCGCTGTTCTTTTTATTTTGCGAGGACGATTTTTCTTGCGTGCTTATAAAATGGTGTCAATATGGTGAGTACAAATAATGGTCCAGCAGAACGAACTAGTCTAATGGTCGATGAGGGGTTCAGTGTATATACAAAAATCACAACACATCGCCATTTATGAATTCCTGATGTTCTTCTCAACAACTTTGAGCATAGTCAGTCTCAGGTGGAAACACTGTCTTGGTATTTGAGCATATTAGCTAAGAACTTAAGGTTCGTAAAGGCAGTTACAAAGTTTATGCATCATTGCATTCTCTTAGATGTACTGGTATAAGCCTTCCACAAATACAAAACAAATATTAATAAAAGCTCTTATTTTATCCTCACATCTGCTTCAGAAACATCTAATTTAAAACAAAACATGCGCGAAATCTTGAAAGACTATGTCCTTTCTTTATTTATAATATAAGGTAACCACCCGGTTATTCGAACCGAACGTACTGCTGCCAGAAGCAACCACCACCCGCTCTTAGGTTTTTAAAACCAAACGCCCCGGTTGGCCCATCGGGTGGTGCATTGATCACCAACACTCCCCTGACCTGAGTGCCTGTGAGTGTATTTAGAAATTTACTTACGTGGACAAACTGCAATGTGTCTGCCCAATTAATTACTTTGTAACCTTCACATACAAGTTTTTCTCTATTTGGATCTCAGGGTTAGGTAGATCGCACTCGAGATTTTGGAAATTAAACAAGGCCACGATATTCTTTAACACATAACACATGCATTCCGAAAGGCCTTGAAACATATAACTACTACAAAATAAAAAACACAAAATCCTTCAAATCCTGTACACGAAAACAATACGCAATCACTCTCAGTTACAACATCCTGTCTCAACTTACAATCAAACTCAGTAGGATTATTAATCTTTTTAAAAGTATTCAGACACTGATCTCAGTGTAATTTCCTCTTTTACTTGTATCAACAAAATATATAACCTTACTTGATTCAAACTATTTCTCCTTGGTTTAAGGTGCCATGCTGTGCAATGGAAACCAGAAAGATTACTCACGCAATGAATGACTGCGTTTTGTAACGGCTTTTCACGTCAGATCGAATTGATTAACTACCTTATACAAAAATATAAATTTTTTACGGCTTTCACAAAAACAATTCTGTTCTAATTCCTCCACCGAATAAAATAATACTTGGAGTAACAACCTTATTTTTGGGACGCGACGTCGGTTTCCTCACGTCACTTTCGTAGAACGTGGAGTACGAAATCCCTCGCTGTAGATGCTCCGTAATGCAACGCCGCCTCCGAATCGCCGCTGAAATTCTCGATCACGCGCCAAGGTAGACGCAAAATGTTCCAATCGCCACAGAAACTTAATCGGGTTTTTTCACGTTCTCATATACTTTATGAGCTTCCCAAACTATCTTTTATAGTAGGTGTTGCTCCGAATTCCAAATCAGCCAGCTTTCCACACGTACCAGAACACTTTTGTTGCGAGTGTACGACGCAGCGGTGGCAAAGGCGTTGTGAGGGCCGAGCTCCGTACAACCCCTTCGGCTGCCAAGCGCGTCAAGGTTGCTCTCTCCTCCTTCAAGTGCCACGCGCCGTCACGCCGTTGCGGGGCGAAATCTGGTTGTTGCCGTTCGAACGAGATGTCTTTCATTCTCGACTTGGCTGCTTCAGCCGGCTCTGGCTGAGCGGTCACAATAAATATCACAAATGTTCGGACTCTAACAAAGAGCACAGGACATTAAATTTAAATTTGGTTTGCTTCAGAACCTTTGTCCTTTACGTAAGTAGAAAACGCGATCGTCGGCATATTGAACAGATTATTTCTTACATCTTAAATCGTCTAGATCAACGAAGTCAAGGACCCACTGGTGGCAGGCGGCTCCGCGGCACCGTGGCATGCCACGAGCTTCTAAGCGCATCAGGAGTAAACCCGCCGTTTTCCAACGCGATGGAATCGCAAAGTAAAAAACGCGGATATGCAGAGAAAAATAAAACTAAAAATACAAGAAACGTTCTTAAATGTATTTATATAAATCCCGCCTTATCGTATTCCATCTGTAAAGTGTGAAAGCGTTCAGGAAGACTCACTACCGAGTGTTTTCTTGCGACGAGGTGATCAACTGCGTCAATTTCGTCGCATTGGCATCGCCGATCTAAACATAACAAACATCAGTTCCTATGTATTCCAAAACCGAACTTCCACCTAATAATCGTTGGCGAATTTTGGGGCCCGTGAATGGAATAAGATGCCTTCCGACATTAATAAACCTAGTTCACTAATTATTTTAAGAAATATTTGTTTCCATTTTTATGTGATATGGTAAAAAGTATCCATTTCTCCAACTAGAGAGTTATCCTTCAGAGGCATGCGGTTAAAGCTGATGAAGATTGTAGAACCTGCCAGATTAATCGCTTGGAGTAATATCTATAATTATTCGTAAAAAGAAACTCACGGTTCGACATCTCATTATTTCCAACTTTTGCCTTTTTTCAAAAATTAAAAGAGTGCAACGAAAATGACACCTGTGCCATTCTTGTAAGCGTCCCTTGTTCTATCCTTGAGAAAAAAAACTAAAGAAACGATTTAAAGCGGTTTTTAAGCCAATGTTTTTTATATAAGTTGCATTAATTTCAAATAGAAATTACGCGAAACTACTCATTACTTCAAAATATTTTTAAAGATCTGATGTTTTAGAATAGATTGGATTAATCTAATGTTTTAGAATAGATTAATTAAAGACAAAATAATCCGTGTTTCCAAAGTTGTTTTGCGATGTACAATGTTTGCAATTTTAGCACGCAAACCTCCCTCTAGGGAGTCTATCGACGGAGCAGCCGGGGCAACGCTGAATCGGAGAAAAATCAGGTATTCAGGTGAGTCGGGCTAACCATGCGGAGTAGTAGTGACAGTCCTTTGGATCCTATTTCAATGAGGATTTTTATGATGCGGTGCTTGCAAATTATATCATACGCTTTTTCGATACCTAGGGACACTATAGTGCAATATTGATTATTATTATTATTATTATTATTATTATTATTATTATTATTATTATTATTATTATTATTATTGACGAAATCCAAATGGATTGGGGGTGATCCAGTGATTACTTTCTAGAACCCATTTAAGTCTTCAGTTTATCATCAAAAAGCTAATTTTGTACAACATACTTTGGGGAAAATCTTTCTATCGTCAATTTTGTAGTTTTTTGTTTACTGAACTTATTTTCGCAATTTTCGAAAAATCGGGGAAATCAACGAAAATGAGTCTAAATCATTTTCTTAAATATCGTTCGCAATATTCAACAACAAAAGTTAATAAAAAATTGGAGCCGTATTTGAGAAAAAGTTTTTAAACATTTTCTGAGGCGTCATGTGAAATACCCTCAAAAATCAAAATCTCTTTTTGGAAGTCCTAAAGCCACGAGTTCATTCAAATCATTTGAGAAGTATCAATTTTGAAGAAAATCGGCTGAACGATTTAGTTGCTTGCGTTGACCACAGACAGTCAGTCAGTCAGGCAGTCAGTCAGACAGACAGACAGACAGAAAGAGGGAGAGAAAGAGAGAGAGAAAGAGAGAGAGAGAGAAAGAGAAAGAAATAGAGAGAGACAGACAGACATATAGACAGACAGAGACACACACACGGAGGTTTTGCCGTAAAACGTTTTTTCAGTATCAAGAACCAACAAAACATGGATTCTGGCTACACCACTGTTAATTTTTTTTTCTAAATTTAGCAACAATATTTATACAGTTCTTCGTTACCAGTAGGCGGCAATAAGTTTTATTTTTTCTGGCGAAATTCAGCCTTTTCTGGCGTACAATTACATAACTACCGAAGACGAGAAGACTTACGAAGAATTCGCGAGAGAAATAAAAAGGGTTTTCTTTATTTTTGACATTTAGAAAATAAATACACAAATTCAAAACAAGTTCAAATTTTAAAATCAGTTTCATAAAAATAAGAAGGAAATGAAAATAAAGATCATATTCAGACAAATTTTAAAAAATCAAGTAATTACGTATACAGATGAAAACTTATAAAGTTAATCAGAAATTATTTCAAAAGTGTACATTTTCAATTTCAAATTTTGTAAAACGTGAATTGTCATTATCGTTTAAGGTATGTACTTACTTAAATAGAAAATTTGTATGACTCCTGTTGTATAGTTATACCTATTTGAAATTTAGTCTCAAATAACTACGTGTCAAAACACGTTCGCATGGTGTTTATGAAAATATCAAATCACGATCCAATTTGTGGTGTTTATGAAAACGTGTTCATACAAGTCTAGTTTAAAAGCATATCGTCCTAATGTATTCTCAACAAGTTCATCCATTCGACGGCTTTTCTTCCCTGCACTACGGTTTCGTCGACGAGACCGCGCATGCCATGCACAAACTTGATATTTGTGCTAGGGACAGTTTCATGCAAGACTAGTGTCAGACGAACCAGCTGCTTTCACCGGTTGCTCAATATAACCTCAATAAGAACAATCGTGCCCGGCTCTCCTTCGAGTCTGGATCTCTGCAGCCTGACGCTGGAGAACGCTAGGCGCGTGGAGCCATGTTCTAGCCCGAGAGCCAGGGTTTCAGTTTTGAATTTCCAATGAGGCTTGTCATTACACCGGCGGCAATGCATGGCGTGGAGGTGAATCTGCTTTGCGAGGGGAACAACCTCCGATGGACCGGCCTCGATTACCGATGAAGATGCGTGGTCAGCTCATTCCATGCCGATCTCCCGACACGTGTGGAAACTGGGGCGGTGCGGGGTCAATGCACTCAGCCTTGCACAAGGTAATTCGGAACCCCAGTTCAAGGCAATTGTATTTTTAAGCTACAAATTCATAGTGTTGTGTAACAATTAATGTTTTGGATTTGATAAAATCAGATAAACTTTATAATTTTTGGAGTTTGTGAATAGCTCGAAATAACATACGAGCAATAGAGAGGGAGCCAATATCCCCTTTATTAAATGTCTTCGTCCTGGTGGCCTTGAATTCTGACATCACTATTAGGAGGCTTAGATTACCCCATGGCTTTCTGTTCTCCGCCGACCGTAGAGATCAATGTAAGAAATATTAGATCCAAATACATTACCGCAGAAAGAACTGCAAGTGTTTGCAGCTGTTTCATACCGAGGAAGATTCTATCTTTTGTAACATACAGAGCAACAGTACATCTCGACCGTTTTGCCATGGTTTACAAGTGCTGTATCGTGGGCCAAATTTTTGCGACTTAATGATCATGACCAAGTGTACGCTTCTTTTCATTATCTAGAGAAAATAAACTTAGGGTATCTTCTATTAAAAGGAAGGATTTCCATTCCACGCAACCCACGAAACTAAATATTAACATTCTTGTTTTTGTAAAGAATATGTATTAACCTAATTAACCAAGCAATGGCATGATACCACACATATATTTCTATTGTCACTAAACTGTAATTTATTTTTATATAAATTAATTTATTATTCTTATTCAAAAGCTACTTATACTGTTTTTATTACTCATCTCTCAAGCACCAAACTGTGATAATTAAAGTCAATATACATATATGATCATGAAAGCTCAATGCGTGATATTTTTTAACATTCCAAATTGAACGAAATTTCATGGAAATGTTGCCCTAATTTTATTTTTAAATGTTGTTTATTTGTTCTGGTGTGGTTTAATTTACACACCTAACATTATGGAAAATAGTTTCAATTAGTACTAATAAGGAAGCGTCTGTACAATGTTGGTCCAATTGTAAATTTTTGTATTTCACTTTGCAAATTTGAATGACATCTATATTGACACTGTCAAACATTATACATGCTCAGTGTTATATCAAGAAATAACTCGTAACATAATCGTGAATTGTACAATAGAAAAAACCTGTTGATGTACATACAATGGTAAAAAGATATCCTACAGATTTCACTGTGTAGTACAAACCTAGTACTGGTAGATCTACAGTTCTATTAAGTACTTTTCTAAATCTGGAGTTCCAAAGTTGTTTAGTTCAAATACTTTCAGTTAAGATTTTAGTGAGGAGGTTTTCATTACCTAGTAACATGAATGTCTTGGCCCTGTATAAAGTGTGACGGAATGAATCAGGAGCGGATGACGTTGTTACGTCATTATTGTGGAATTGTTCTATTAAATTCTAATTGTTCTAAAAAATTCAAAAAAGTTATGCAATAATTATATGAAAGTACTCTTTGTCAAGAGAACCTCAATAACATTAAAAATTAAATGAATTACGGACGAATTTCGACCATCGAGCGGCCTCAAGTCCTAATTATTCACGTAAATTTTGTAATACCAAACATGTTTACGAAAGATTTAGATTTCTCCCGGTAGATACCTCTCACTCGATGAGTGCTGCATCAATTTTTCACAACAATTATCACCTTTTCATCGTATCAAGTGTGTTCCAGGCCGGCCATCTTGCACCATAACCATCCTTCGGGCGAATGAATCCCTTCGCCTAGACATGGCGATTTCAATTATTGGGGTCCGGAAAGTATGACATCTTCTGAGAAATGAAAGAAGTAAAGAAAATTGTACACTCACAGCACATTTAGATGTTTTCAACACGGATACTTTTTGATAAACATGTTGAACTACTATATCATGTCTGGTATTGACATTTTTCGTCATAATACAAAACCATATCACATTATTACAGTGAATATCCAGAAGAGTGTGTCTCCCCCGTAGGTTGAATATCTAGATCCACACCTGGTCCCACATATAACATACAAATATGTCATGAGGAATTAGATTCGTTATAATTTATCAATTATCTAATGCTTAAACGCAACAGCAAACAAAACCATGAGGCCAACAACAAGACTACTAGATTCTGTTTTCTGCGGCTCTGAACAAAGACACGTGCCGCCAAGACATCCGCTTCTTTACGAACACGAAAACAAGCAGTCTTCTGAAGCCGCGCGCATTTCAATTCACAAAACCATGTTTATACGGCTCTGACCTCAGAGAATCGACAACAGAGCTCATTATCTCATGTCTGCACTTTATCAACGTGCGTGCTGACTCCAATTTGCAATCGTCATGAATTTTTAACTCCTCGGCGTGGATGAGGAGCGGAAGTCTAGTGGTGGTGGCAGGTACAAGCGGGTGCTGCAGCAAACGCAGTGGTTGTGGAGATAGTGCTTCCGTTGCTTCGCAAACTGAAGAGGGCTGAGAGAATGGCGTTATTTGCAACGGCAATGACAATGGAAGTGACGCAAATGCGGGGCGGTTGCAGAGATGAATTTTGGCAGGGGAAATTTAAAATGTTTTGGTCGAATGTGTCATATCACACATACGCTCACGCTGCGATACGATTTTATTCGTTTTAATGAAGATGCAAAAATATTTTTACTTGAAAGTTTCGTGACGAGCTCAAATTAATAGTTACTGAACAATTTTAGGAGGAAAATTTCCCTCACATCCTTCCCCCTGGATCCGCGCCTGCGCCAATAGATATATTTGGGAAATGGCGGTGTTGGTGTTGGAAGTGTTGACATTGATGTTGGTAGTGGGGATAATGATGGTGGTAGTATTTGTAATGGCGATATTGGCGCCGTTGGTGTCGACGACGATGGTGTCGATGAGATGAAGTTAACTAAGACACCAGTGATGGGAACGTCCGGAGATGTTACTTCGAATCACAGGGCGGTGTCGGGAATATTGACGTCAGAAGCTATGAAACTGGCAGCGGGCTACAATACTGTTTAGTGGTGGTGGGGCGCTAGAGAACCTTGGGGAGACAGCAAAAGTTGCGCCTATAAAACACGTCGAAACGCTGGTCACAACGGAGGTCGAAACGATGATAGCCTCGGCGCAATGATAGGACATGACAAGTTTAAAGTAACGTCGACGTCACGAAGTAACGAAATCGGTGACAATTCAGGCAAGGAAAACCATATGAATATGAGCGGTGGGTAGGTTCACATGCTTAACAAAGACAGCAAAAATTCGCATTCTTACAACAGATTCACGAAATTGGAGGGCTAAAGATCGGCTTTACAACAATACACCTGGTGTTAGTAAGTTCAACGTACGTAATTTTTGGTCCTACGCTGATGGAACATACCTGTTACATGTTTAATTTTGCATTGCTACTGAATTAATTGCTTTTAAAGATTGCATTTAGTTTTATTAAACTCGGTGGAGAGGTATCTTATCTAACAAGATTATTTCATGTATGAAGCAACAATTCAAGTGGGCCCCACGATTGGATGCTAGCTACATTGTTGCGATTTTTTGGAGTGGTGACAGAACTTAGCCAATTAAAGACCGATAAGTATTTCGTCAGTTGTAGGTAAGCTAATGGAATATTTTATAACTAGCTATATTAAACAAGAATGGGAACATAAAGAATAGCTATTTCACGAGCAGCATGGTTTTAGGAATGGTTTCTCTTTCGAGAGTCAGATAGTATTATTGTTTCAGGATATAGCAATGATGAAGTTGATGATAGTGGGAGGGTTGGCGCCGCAATAATAGATTTTGCGACGGTATCTGATGTTGTCCCACACGATAAACTGGTTCAGAAATTACTGCATTCGGGTATTAACGCCAGAGTTCTGGCGTGGATCGATGATCTTCTTCGAGATAGAAAACAGAAAGTCCGAGTTGGATAACAATTTTGAAATCTATCAGAGGATCCCTCAGGAATCCTTCAAGGAAGCGGTATTGGACCTCTCGTGTTCCCCGCGTTTGTGAATGACCTGCCAGACAATTTATTTTCAAAAGTACGACTATTTGCAGATGATTGTGTAATGTACTGAGTTATTCAATCAAACGTAGACGAGGATATTTTGCAGTGTGATCTAGATAAACTTCATTTCTGGGCGGAAAAAATAACATGACAATAAACAGTTCGAAAAGCATATCCATCATGTTTGGTAGTGGCCGCAAATACAGTGAAACTCAACAATTTCCTAAGCGGGTACTACAAAAGAGTACAAGAGCAATGAGGTCTCTAACTTTTGTACGGCTTAGCACCGCTTTGAAATTTAGCTTTTCTGAAAGCCCCACCTGCTCACAATCAATATGTCAAATTGAAACTGCACGCATTTGCCCCTTTCTGTATTATCAACAATTAACTACCAGAGTGCGTAACACGCCTGTCTCTATACGGCGTGCCATGACCCGCGCCGCCCGGCCTGCCCAGCCCAGAAAGTACCAAGAACAGCAGCCTATTGAAGATCAAATTAAAACTCTGCTACCTTTTGAATTTGTTGTTGGCGATAAAAATATAAAAATAGCAGACATTGTCGTATTTACGATGATTGACGGGAAAGAAAAATATTATATATATATATATATATATATATATATATATATATATATATAAATATGCCTTAACTGATACTGTATCCTCTATGCATTGTTACACCTGCAAGTCTCCGTCAAAGGATTTTAATAACATAAGCCATGCTTAATAAAGAATCCAATGATAGTAGCCTTTCTTGAGGTGTATTATCGCTACATGCACGGATCAAATTTATGGAGTGATTTCTATACTTATGCTACAAATGCGATAATGGTAACACGTAGAAAAAGTGGCAAGCTCTTTCCACACATCAGAAACAAAATTGTGCCCTAGGAAAAGAGAAAATTCAAGATGATTTCAAACGTAAGAGCTGTTTGCGAACCGACATAACCAAACCCGAGTCAGAACGAGGGAAATACAGCGAGACGATGTTTTGACAGTATGCCGACAAGAGCAAGCATTTTAGGAGCCGATGAAGAGAGAATTGGAAAAAGCAAAGTACTATTGCAAGCTATGTCTAGTGGGCTGTGCAGTGATATTCAAAATTTCAATTATACTGTTTGGGAGTGGCAAAACGATACGTAGAACTCTATTCGTGGTTCTTGGGGCCGACATCGATTCATGTGAATCATAGGTACGCAATAATTGAAACTTCTCGACTGCCAATTGAACAATTATCGGAAGATGAGTAGGAAGCCAGAAATAAAGGTATCAGACGTTATCGTGAAAATAGTTCCAGGAAATATGCGCGTAAAAAAAGGTTACATTTCTTTTATAGTCTTCTTGTATCTGCAGATCAAGTGATTTCCAGTTTGCAAGCAAACGTGACAGCAAAAGCAACAGTGACCAGCAAACCGCTGCCGCTTTGTCTGAAAATTTTTAATAATCATATCCGGCGGCCGAGATCGCTAAGGCAGTAGTGCGGTAGCGATCTCGTACCGAAAGATCGCGGGTTCTAGTCCCCCCTCGGGCATGGTTGTATTGTGTTCGTCCTTTCACCCCCTATTATCATCATCATCATCACCATATCAGGGAAGACAACGGGAAACCACCCTGAATAATTTATTCCAAAAAAACCGTTATGGGTCACCTAACTTCCGTATATGGAAGCTAGGACCAAAGAAGATGTTTAATAAATAAACATTACCATTTAAACTCAATGTTTGCATCAAATTTGTGCACCTAAAACATTTCTACATATTTTCAGACGAAACCGCTTAATTTTCAGATATTCGATACACCATTTTTGTTTCTATTATTTTGAAATTTTCAAATTTGACCTCAAATTTATAATTAGCAACTCTGAAAATCCTTCAATATGCAGTTTCGCATGAATCCGCTTAATTTTTAACTACTTGATTCACCATTTTTAATTGTTCATTTTGATTACAAATTCATAATGAGTAACTCCTACACACTTTTACGAATCTGTTTATTTTTAAATATTTGATCCGCCATTTTGGATTTTCCAATTTTGAGATCAAATTTGCAATAAGGGAACCCCAGAACCTTAATATACACATTTTCAAAGGTTTTTATGCATAGCTTCTAATTATGGCCGGGATTTTGGTCAATTGGAACCAGTGTGAGGCGCAGCGCTTGCGAGCCCACTCGGCGCTTGGTTATATAAATGCCTTTCCACCTCGGCGCAAGACGCCCTTGTTACCTGAATGTATGGCGTGGGACGGGAGCACCCGAGACGTACTCAGGGTCCCGACTTCCCTGCGAAGTCTCCACACGCGGACAATTTTACAACGGCCCCATATAGTATCATTTTTATTCAATCATTTTAGTTGCGAGGTTGATATATTTTTGCTGCTCGTAATATGATTTACATTCATTTGGCGATCAACAAAACGTAATCAGTAACAGATTCTTAGCAAATCTACTATACACTTTTCACTGACTAGCGGTAGTTGACCAAATTTTGCAAATACAGTCTCTGTGAGTATTTTCAGAAGTGTGAAAACTATACAAAACCATTGTTTTTTAAAATACGAATTACCTTGAAACTAGAAGTTTTACATCCTTTTTACTATCAACCTGTTACTCTTTGCAAAGAAGAAAGTCATTCACGGTAGACCGTCAGAAATTGAAGAGCTGTTATTGACTTAAAAGTATAAAACACGAATGAAACAAATTAGCCTATGTACTGAAATATAATTCATAGTATTCAGCATGTACATGAAAGAACAACCGTAATAAGAAATTAGAGATACTTAATACTAAAAGAACATATTAAAAATAATGCGTGCTTGAGGTCAATTAAGCTGGGGTATTTACAGCTCGAAACTTAAGGAGGCAGTTGCTCCACCCGCCAGGGTAGCCCGTAAACACCAGCAACGAAATCGATTAGTTCACGACAAATTCCACAGGCGGTGACCGGGAATCAAAACTAAAGGATTTAAGGGCTCCCGAATCCTTTTCGTACAACTTTTCTACATTTGTTGAAAGATTGAGGACCTCCTGAGAGGCAGTGAGCGCACTTCTCTTTCCAGGTGGCCGCGCGGATGCCCTCGGGGGCTTCAACGCCCGCCCCCGCCCACGCCCCCGCCCCCGCTTCGAAGCCCCAAGCCACGCCCCGCGCGGCCACCGCAGTAGACGCTTCCGGACGGAGTGAGTCATGGTGAAACGAATCGGAGCAGAAATAGGCGCAACATGGAGGAGGAGGAAACAAAAGAAAAGGAGAAAACTAACGCAAGGAAAATAGTAACCCGTAAACAAAGGAAAAAGAGAAAACGAAAAAAGAGACATGAGAATCGACAGGAAAACCGCGCGATAGAAGAAGCAAAATGCGAAGTACGTGCGAAAGTAAATACGAAAAATAAGTAAAATTGAAATGAATATAAAACACAATTTGTTAAACTGAGACCTGTCGCTGACCTAGTTGCCCCGATTGCTGACCTTGACCCGAATTGAAATCTCAACATAGCTGAGGATTTGCATCCAGCCACGACCAATTCAGGGCTGTCATAAGGTCCACTCAGCCTTCTTTCCAAAAGAGTACCAATATTTACTGGCTTTGTTAACAGTACAAATTGGGTAAAGTTATCCAGTTGAGGCATGACGCTCACCACGTCATCTTCATCCCACTTTATCTCTCCCATTCCACAGCAAAGACATAAGACCATCTGGAAATACCCATTACATGAATTGTACGATGGGTAATGGAAGTGGGTAGTAACTGGAGAATGCCAAACCAAAAGGATTCCTAATATCATTTAAACCCTAAGCAGGTAAACCTGCAGAACTCTTATTACAATGGCAAAAAATAAAAATAAAAAAGCACGGTATTTTGTCGAGTACGAGTTATGAAAATCGACAAAATCAAGAAAGGATGAATGATAAAAATTATAGATTGGTAGATAGATAGATACACAAATATATAAATAGATTAGATAGAAACCTTAGAACAATGCCAGCCCTCTAAAATTACAGAAGCCCAAATGATTACCACAGAACTACAGAAAGTATGCAGTACCCTTAAGAACAAAAAGGCCCCAGGACTCGACGGGGTACACAACGAAATTCTGAAGACTGGTAAAGGTCCCACACGGTCTCTCGGAAACGCAATATGGCTTTCGAAAAGATAGATCGTCAGTCGACGTCATCAAAACAGTCGTAGAAAGGGCCAGAGAAGCCAAAGAGGGAGCAAAAAGAGAATTCTGTGCCCTCTTAACGCTCGATATCAGCAATGCCTTTAAATCGGCCAAATAGGAGGAGATTATCAAAGCTCTGATTGAGAAGTACACCCAAGAGTACCTCACCAGTATGATAAGGAGCTACCTAAGTGACTGAAAGACAATTTACGAAAGTGAAGGAGAACCTAATGAAATCGAAATGACCTGTGCTGTCCCACAAGGTTCGAAACTGGTCCTGTCTTATGGAATATTATGTACGACAGTCTACTGGGAATAAAATTCCCACAAAATGTCAATATTGGGCTTCGCAGACGATGCAAAAATAGTGGCAACGGCGGAAACATCAGCCCTACGATGTTTCAAGGCAATTCTTAAGATATTCAGAAAGAAGGAGCGGTATGCTTCTACTGCAGCCATGAAGTGGACGACACCGAACATACATTGTTCCCTCGCCCGAGATGGGACACGCTCAGGCATCACATGATATGGGAGGTCGAGTGTAATGTCTCACTAGAAAACATGGTTACACTAATGATCTGTAACAAGGAGACGTGGACAGCAATAGAGAGATATATCACCGCCATCTTCAAGAAGGAAAAAGACGATAGAAACCAGCCATAGTCGAATCTGAAGAATACCTCGAAGTAATACAGCTGGCACCATCTTAAAGTAAAGCATAATTGCGATTCCAGTGTGGATAATGCCAGGAACATAAAGGGTTTGTGGTTTTAGTGGGTAAAAATCTTACAGCGTTAAGGAGTGTGGGCTCATTTCGTCAAGTTGAAGATTTCCACAATTCCCCTTGTTAAAAAATTTAACATAAATATAGATAGATGGATAGATATAGATAAATATAGATAGATAAATATACAGATTGATAGGTAGAAATAGTGTAATGGGACGGTCGCACGCTTCAGGTGGCGACGCGTATTTTGTACCATTATTTTGGGTATAATGTTGCTACGAAAGGATGCCAGGAAACTCGCAGATTTCCTCCACCTCCAAGCGTATTTTTGGAATTCGGAGACGCTGTGGAATCCAGCCCTTTTGTCTCGGCGCATCTCACGCCAGGCAGCATCCGGTGACTCACGGGAAAGCCATAGCGCCGTTACGTTCGGGCGACGCGTCGCCGCCGTGCCTTTTCTCGGAACTTGAATGACGTTAGGGTTTCTCAGAATTTTGCAAGACGCGGGCGTCCGTCGACGACGACGCGATAGGCCGGGAGAAACCGCGTGACGCGCGCCCGCCAATCGCGGGAAATAAAGCGGGGGAGAGTCACGTGACCGCGGAGCCTACGAGGCAGCCCTGAACACGCTCGCCCCTTCATTCTGTTTTCTGCGCTCGTTCTGGGCTCTACACTTCAGCCTTCAGCATTCCGCATTCGCATTCTGATTCCGATTCCGATCAGGGACACAACCTGGAATAGGTGGGGCTTGCCGAGGTGGGGATGAGGGAGAGTTGCTTCAACTCACGGGGGGACGCCGGCGGACGCACTTCCGCCGCGCCACCGCCCGAATGCCTTACCTCATCGACACATCTCACACCGACTCTGGGGACGCTGGCTCGGAAGAATGGCAGTGGGCCATGACGATAAGTGTCCCTACCGCGAGCCCCAAGTGACGACGCGCCGGGAAGCGATTAACACAGCTGGGAATCGGGCCGCCAAAGACCGGGACAGCGCCATTGACGCCAGTCAACGCTGCCACGCGGCAGCCATCTCCTGACCGCCTTGCTGAATGGCAGAGAGGGGTGAGGCTAGACGCCGCCTGCCGCCCGACCGCCGTGCTGATTGACAAAAGAGCGAGGTGAGGCGCCGCCTGCCGACGACCGCACCACGACCGACGTTGGGGCGCGGGTTATGACCGCCCTGAAGCACACTGCCCGGTGGCCAATGATGAACTCTGGCCAGTACGGCCGTTGAAGATAAGATTAGTTTTAAGATAGTTCACAGGATTAATTTTAGCACGAGGCTTCACCTTGATCTTAAAAAAGGATCATTAAATCATTTTAAAAGAAATGAACAACGTGTTTTAATTCAGTGGCAATATTAGAGTTAGCCCTATCAGGCGTGCCTCCCTCTGCAGACTGAACAGCCTGGGCCACACTGGATCGGACGAATTACACGTGGACGAATTACAGGTGAGTTGGGGCAACCACACAGACGGTGGGGTTACAATAGATACACTGAAAAAAGGAATGGTTGCCGCACATTGAAATACGGTTCACCCAACCAGAATCATTAGTAAAATGTGTCCCAGAAATTTTTGTGGTTGCGCACCGTAGGCGCCTTGTGTGGAGGTCCGTGGGGCCCTGAACCACCGCTGTGTCTGGTGGTACCCTGGCCTACCGTGGTAATCTGAACCATAAAACGTTGGCAGTTCGTGGTTGATTTTCTTGAAACGTCAGTGAGTGTTTCAACAACCCACCTGTTTCAGTTACTACAAAAAATGTTTATACCGACAATAAAATTATTTACATTAACCCACATGTTTGCTTGGAGAGTTTTGCATTTTTTTATATTCGTACCTTTGAATTGTACATTTGAGCATTTGTATCCAGAAATTTTTACATTAAATTTGTAAAAAAACAATATGCAAAAATGTGAAAGCACTTCAATTAATTTTTTTGAAAATCTGTCACTTACAGCAGTTGCCGAATAGAATTAGATACATTACGATTAAATCTGAAATAATTTCATATTATTTTGCCAAATATTTTCTCCAATAACATTTAATAGCAAGTGCTGAAATTTCAAATTCTCTACCTATAAAAACAAAATATAATTAAACAAAACTCAATTTAAAAATATATTAGTTAATTCATTACTTTGTATTATTTGGTCCCTTGTTTCACTTAAGTCATTAGCAACTTGTGGCATACAATCATAAATAAATGAAAGTTTACGTTTTTTACATTTCATGAAACTAATTTATTAAGTTTTAACTTTTACTTATTGATACCTGTGTGCTGTAAGTTGCAAATGGATTCAGTAAAACAAGGGTCTCAATAATTTAATTCAACTCAACGCATGACATTAATCTGATAAATGTTTTGCAGGCTTGAAAACCACAAAGAGGAAAATGAACAAATATTAACATAGCATCTGAAATACATAAATTTGGGAAATCAGTATGAGAAAAACACTTGATGGATATATTTACAAATGCTACATTGCATTTGAATTAATTATTTACATTATCTTTTTATACATTTTCAAAATGAACATTTCTCAGGAACATGTGCTCATAATTGCCCTACACCACAAAAAACTAAACATTACAATGAAGCAAAATTTAATTACGTTATCTCAGTTCTAAGAGATCATGAAAAGTAAGAGACCAGTTTTAATTTTGAATTTGAGAATGATATAAACTTGCTCACATAGTAAAAACCAGACGTGTGTGCACATGAACATTTTGAAGGAACACATGGCTTCGTGTAATAAAAATTCCGAATGCAGTGCTTACTCCTCTAGAATATGGAATACGATCAAGAGGTCAAATTAAAATTCATTGTATTTATGCACATTAGTTATTTTATTTAAATTCTAATTATTACTTCCAGGTCTATGTTAAACAAAGTTCAAATTACTCTAGACAAATAACGAGTTTCGTTGTCCAAAAATAGTGAATCGAGTAACAATATAAGCATTTCTAAAGAAGAAATAATAATTACAAAACAAAATAGCTTTTATAAATGCATTAATTGGGACCATTTCTTAACGCCAATCCCAAACTATAATATGTGGGTCGCTGAGAGAACTGTACTAGCAAATAAATAACAATACGTATATACAAATTTTAATTGAAACGTGGCCCAGAAATAATGTACACATTTCCAGTCATTTTAGTCTGTTCACGCCTACCATAAAAACTCAAATTACACGCTGTAAAGTTAATGAAATTTGCACGCCTGTCACAATTGAAGCTTTACAGTCTTCAAAAAACACAATGAGAAACGTTTTTTTGTATAAACAAATTTGTTTTTAATATTTTGAAGTATAGTTTTTGAACTTAAGTAATTTTAATGTTCCTCCTTAATTTATCACTATTTTAAATATCAATATGTCTTCTTCTTTGGCAACTAATATTGTAAATACACTTTCAGTTACACTTGATAAGGGAAACAGAATCTCTGAAACATTATAAATCTTCATTGAACAAAATTAAGAAATAAATTTGGATTTAAGTGTGTTTGTCCCACATTAAAAAAAGACTGAAAAATATTAGAAAATATAATTTCAATAGTCGAAGAAGCGCATTCACAGAGTACTGCCTCTTATTTTGAAAAAGAAATGAAGTATTGCCTCTTATTTTTAATATATTTCAATACAAAGAGAAAATTTTTATAATATAAACATTTGAAATTTTTAATATTTAACTCTACAAAGGTGTACTTTTCTTGAAAACCAGTCACATTAATAATTTGAAATTTTGCAGAACTACTCCTTAAATCAAAGTAAACAAATTAGTGTAAGGATATTTTTTATTTGTTATAGCTTTTAAATTATACTTAACTAATATTTAAATTAATTAAATTTATTGATTAATATTTTAATTCATAAATTAATTTAAATATTCTGAATTAACTTTTAATTCGTGTCATATAATTAGATGCAAAAAATTTGAGTTTAATAAATCATTATGAAGAATCAAAACATATTCGAAAAAATCCTTACGCACAAATTGTTTTCTTGTTGTAAATTTGAAAATTTACGTCAAATAGATTTTGAGAAAAATGTACAGTTATCACAAAAAATCAAAGTTTGGGAAATTACTTGCAAACATTGAATAGCGGTTTTGGGAACCTTCACAAATTTTCACCAATGACATGTGAACTACAAACTAAGCTATTGTTTTACCATTATCCACTCAATGTAAGATTTGTTTCCCACAATTTACACAGCAACAAAATTTATGAATAGCTTCAGAAAGCATTTGCAAGTTTATTATTCTAAAATCAATGTTAACACCTGCGTGTCCATTTTCATTAAATAAACCACAACCGAATTTGTGTCTTCACGCACTAAGCGGAGTTTCCGGATCAGAGTTCACATTCTACAACATTATTAAAGCGAATATCAGTTCTGTTTAATATTCGTGAAGGAATTTTACATATTTTGTCTTTCTTCACTTTCTAATGCCAACTAGTCGCTCTACCCATGATATCACTAACGACTTCGTCACATACTGTGGCGTCACTGAATTTTAGTAATTAAATTTTATTAAAATACTGTTTCTTCGTTCTTACTAAACGCGACGAAATGCGTCATAAAAAAACGACTAACTCGACAGCCCTTGTTGATTTCGACGGTGCCGGACAGGCGGCGGTCGTCTCCCGTCCCATCTCCTCTGCTTACAAAAGGCCGAGTGTCGGGCAAGAAGGCAGCTTCACCCTACAACCATCTCTCACACGCTCCCCGCCACCGAACCTGGCGACGATTAACTAATAGTAATGCAAAGTTTTGGGCCACCGCGAGGACGATCACGCACACACCGAAGCCGCGTGCATTTAATAAACAGTGTGAGCTCCAAGGATGGAGATAATGGGATTTTCCAGAAGAAAACCCTACGGCGAATTCTACGATTGGCCGAGGTTCAATTGCGGCGTACTTAGCTTGCGTCTATAGCTAGGCGTGTTCATTAAATGTCAGAACGATCTAGAACTTTCTGGGAATAAAAGGTCGAACGAACGAGACTTCTTATTTGATCGACGTAAGAGACTGATGTCTAGGTTGACTGCCCGTCGTGAGATCATTGGCGACAGGAAGATAACCAAATTTTCTAATTCTTTTTTCATAGGCTACATTAAAAGAAAGAGACAGATGTACTGTTTCTTATCATAAAGTTTCTGCTTGCGTAAATCCCTGATTGAAAGACAGGGATTGCACTTTTTCAAATTACGTAGAGCTGTTTTCGGAACACTATTTTCCAGTGAATTTTACTAAGTGTCGCGAAAATTTGAGAATGATTAGAAACACTTACTACGAGCACCTGCTGATTCAATCTTCGAGTGCGGGGAAGAGGCAACTGGAGTGAGGTGTGTGGCGCGAGCGTGCAGGAGTGCCCGGGGCCGCATCGCCCTCGGAGATGCCAGTCAGCCAGCCTCCTCTGCCCGGCGACCTTCCTGCCCGGAGAAAAGGCCGGAACAGATGAGTGAGGTCAACGACATCCAGGACAACAAACGGGCGATGTCATCCGCCTAACCTGGCGAGATTCCGTCTTAGCACTTCAGGCGAAAATTATGAACAGACATTCAGCAACTAAAAGCCACATGTGATAGTAAAGGTAAATTGGCGAATTTAGAAAAAAATTCTAAATCTTTAAATGTTTTTAGTTTTTGGTTAAGAATTAATGTAAACTAATTGTAATAAGTTTTTTTATGAGAAATGAGCTCATTTGAATTATTTTCTTATTATTTCGTAATTATTCAGATGTTAAGCTAGAGAAATTGTGTTCACTGAATAACTTCTTTCATTTCTCTATAACAACGTCGTTCTTTTAGTCACTTGCAGGTAACCAGCAGGAGTCAAAGAGCTTTCCGCTAAATTAGAGGTGCAAGAAAGACAATACTAATTATTTCAAAAGAAAACACTGTCAATATGTAAAACTGAGTTTATACGCTTCAAAACAACATGTAAACATACGTTTGCAACCCTTGAAATAGCCGTCGCCTTCTGAAAGAAATTTCCGTTTGCTTGTGAAACGCTTATGCTCCATGACTACGCCTTTTAACGTGTCCGCCTGCCAAGATGGTATTTAAATTTTAAAGGTCCCACCACGATCTGATGAGTCCAAAACGTTGGGAGAATATACTAAGGGGACTAATTTAGGGATAAAAACCAAAAATCGATTTTTCTCCCATATTCCATATACATTCCCCATGCTGTTCAATCCCTTTCAAGTGAAACTCAGTTTATCGCAGGAGCTCTACGGAGCAATTTAAATTAAAAGGATGTTCTCTGCTCTACAGAACATTGGTTATTTTATAATGCTCTGAGCATTTCCATGCTTTCTATGCTTGTATATATGTTATATATGCTACTATTCCATGCTAGCCAATTCCAAACTTTTAACTTGGAGGGGATTAATATAGAGAAAAAGAATCACATAATGGTCATGCATGTGGGGGGGGGGGAGTTGTATTTACGTTGGAAATAAAATAGATTCTACCACCTTGACGGAATTAAATGTGTATTCTGTTGAAAATGTTTTTGAAATATCTGTAGTACATCTTCCTACGCTAAAAATTATATTACTTTGTATCTATAGGCCTCCAAAAAAAGAGCTGGAAATTATTTTATGTTCTTAGAACAACCAGAGATAACCATTTTCGAAGTTAGCAATTGCTCTTTTGAGTACATTGTTGTAGGCGGAGATTTTAACACTGATTTTCTGGTCGTTTTTTGCGAGAAAGAGCATTTTATCAATTTAATTCATTTTTTCAGTTCAGATATTACAATAAATGTATCTACACGGATCATGCTACATTCGAGGAAGGCAATCAATCAAATAAATCCACTACTCGTTGTGAAATTGAAACAAAAGATTTAGGATATTCTGAGCACGATGCACAAATTCTTACCATTATAAGAAATGCGAACACTGGCATAATAAATAATGCACGTATGAGAAGATTGTTTACTAAAAGTAAAATCAAATGATTCATTGATTACTTGCAGGAATCATGAGACCCGGTATCAACATTATTGATACAAACAATAAATGAAATTCTTTTTTACTGTCTCGCCTTGCGAATTCATCGTAGGAAGAGAAAGTTTGTAATCGCGCGGCGGGAATCGACGAATTTTTGCCCCCACCCCTCCGTAAAAGAGTATTATAGTAGGGCTCTGGCAACGAAAAAGAGAATAAATCCTGTTACTAAATTTAATCCTCTAACACGCGATGTAGCCAGAATCCATGTTTTTTTGGTTCTTGACACCGAAAATTCAACCCGTTTATTCAGATTTCATATTCCATCTGACTCTCAATTCATTTGCCATGCAACATTTTTCTATCAAAGATTCTCACTTCGCACTTCGCTGATCGCGATCGCCCTGATCCGTTATGCAATACGTGAAAAGGGAAAAAATCTCCGTTGGCTACTAACTGGTGGCTACTGATTAACTTGGAAGAATGCGAGTGAAAAGTCAAGAAAAGCTGCATTGATCTGTTACTTTGATGATTTTTTCGAGAAAACGAAATGGCATCTTTTAGAGAAAATATGTGTACCACTAGTTTTATTTTTGATATTGGCTGCACCGGAATCGGTTCTGGTGGATAGACAATATCGTGGTATCAAAATATGTATCAACTGAATTTTCGGCATCAAATTAAAAAAGTTTAAAAGTTTGCAATAGAATAAATCAATTGTTACAATAGTGTTAACATTCAATGCGTCGTTTCTCCCTCAATGGTAAAGAGAGTATACCTAACTGGAATAATGAAACATTATGTACACACCTTTCCGATTTTCAATTGCAGTGGATATTTTAGACCCTATTCCCTTCCTACTATATGTAAACGATATGCCCTCAACAATTAGAAACGGAAAAACAGTTCTCTTTGCGAATGATATGAATATTCTTTGCAATAAAGAGACCGTAAATAGTACCGTATCAGATACTTCAAATTGGTTCCGTAATAAGAAATTAAAAGTAAATAAAAAAACCGATTCAATCCAGTTTTCTATTTCAAATGAACAGCTCTGTACTCCATTGGAAATGAACGGTGTGACATTGATTGATGTTAAGGTAACATAATTTTTAGGTCTTTCAATTCAGTCACACCTTCAATAGAATGTCCATTTAAATGAATTGAACACTAAATTAAGTTCTTTATGCTATGCTTTCAGAATTCTTTCAAATTCAGTCAGCCTCCACACTGCTCGTGTATAGTTTGCGAATATTCATTCCCGCCTGAGATACGGCATAATATTCTGAGAAAAAACATCCTATAGCTCCCAGACTTTAATATTTCAAAAACGAATTGTCCGAATAATAAGTAAATCCCACCCACGTGATTCTTGTAAGCCTCTCTTTATTAATCTAGGTATTTTACCATTACCCTGTATCTTAATATATGAATCAGTGGTTTTTGTAAAAAATGACTTAAGGGCGGGAATATATTTTCAGTAAACGCCGTTGTCTATAACTACAACACGACGTAGAAATCATATTCCTCAGGTAACACTATCAACAGCTCACTATAAAAAATTCACATATAATACATGAACATCATTTTAGAACACCTTGCCAGATGACATTAAACGAATAAATTCGATACAAAAGTTTAAGTCCCAAGTAAAATATTTTCTGTGGCACAACTGTTTGTATACAATAAAGACTACACCGAACATCCAAAAGGAAAGTAATATTCATTTTAACAATGACATTTAGTGTATTATTTGCCATTTGAATTGTATAATTCTAAAGAACCTATAACAAGAAGTGTCCTTCAGCTTCTGGGTCAACGACCCCATCTCGATCAGGTGTTCGTCAGTTTTTACCTGATCCTCGAGCAAATGCTGAGATGGCTTGTTTTGCTTCTGGACATAAATGTAACTTCAAATTAACTTCCTCCCCATAGCACGTCACACAGTGTTTAACTGTTTTTGACGAAAATAAATAAAAATAAATAACTAAAGTAATTCGTTCGACGTCTGGGTAAAATTGTCAGAGGAAAGAAACTTTACTTTCTTCTTTAAAGTAAAAAGAAATATTATGTAAATTAATAATTAATCATGACAATATATGATAAATGAAATATTTTGAAAATAATTGAAGGTTACGTAAATGTATACATTTTCCTTGTATAAAATTATACATCAATTCCATTGGCAATGTATTGAATTGAATTTGCCTTCTTTACGTGGCGAGATTCTGGCGAGAAACAGGCGATTTGAATTTAGCTCAGAGGCGTAATTTAGGCTTGAGGATCTTTTACATGCAAGTAAATCTACTAACATGGGACAGCCGGATTTACTTCCCCTCCGAAGGAAGGCGTACGAAGGATTTTGTCGCCCCAAAAATCCACGGCTTCAATCGAGTTTGAACCGCCGCCGCCATACGGTTGTGGTTCTTTATATTTGAAAATATCGCTTATCACTTCAGTGTTCGGTTGTTGACATCTACACAAATTATCGCATCGCAAGCAGCATGGCAACATTTCTAGTCCTGCATCGTCATTGCTGAAAAAAATTTCCCAGAACCTTTTTTACGGGGGGTTCTTCCCACCAGGGTGAGCAACACGGCAACGGTCTCCGCCCACCCCATGCCCCCGCGATTTCCCAGCACTTAGGCCTCCGCCGCAGCGGCCGTGATGTCACACCCCGCTCTCCTCTTCCTCCTCACTCTCCTCCTTCAGTAATGAACCTGTTTTCTGGAATTGCAGGGCCGCCCACGCCCGGGCCATCTGTGCGGCCTTTCTCCGCGAGGCAAATGGTACAAGGCCGCGCAGAAGTAGGCCTCTTGGTAGTAGGTCCGGCACTCACTTTTTACATGCGGTTCCGTTATTCACGTATCCACGCGAATAAGGTGCGAGATTGCAACTATCGAATCAGCGGTGGGTATGTAAGAAAAATCGTATATTTGGGAGTGGGAGGTTGGATCGAAATTGTGAGAAACAAGAGTTATCATAAAACGCAAATGATTTCGCAGCTTTCAGTAAAACTCATAATTTCTCAACAAAACCACTCCGATTGTCCAAACGGTTGTTCCATAGAACGACCTTTGCTTCAAATCTGGCTTAGAGAAAATATAGTAAATTCCGTAAAGCTACGTCCGCACAGCTAGCCGAACTTCCGTTTCGCTTTGAATTACCAACCACACAGGCGTTTCCTCAATGGCCCGATGCACCTCAGGTTCCAAGGTCCGTGCGATAAACACAATGGTCGACAACGCCTCACCTCGGCCAAGGGGTCACAAGATCGTCAGTGATTCCGTCACCGTGTACTAAACCACAAAGAATGTCAATGGTCAACCAAAATTATTTTATTTTGACGATACTCCATTTTCCAACCAAGCAGATTTACCATGTGCCTCTAAACAGATGGAAGATCAATTTATTAAGAATCACTGAGATTTTTGCATGTATGTCCACATTTCAAACATAACAAAATAAAAATATCTACAACTACATATTTTCTCCTTTTATTTGTATAGGTTACGTACCACTGAACCCGACAAAAGTGTTTCCAACTAAAGAAAACAGCTCGGACTGGGGAAGAACATGACCCAGAAGCAGAGCACCCCCTGGATGTCGACGAAATGTTAAAGATTATCAAGGTCAAGGTTAAAATGTCAACGATTATCAAGGCGACGATTGGGAGGTCAATACTCGATTAGTAGAATAAAGATCCTATTGATTACAAAAATATAAATGAAGTTCATAGTTATTTTCTCATTAAACGTTCAAAACATCTCAAAGCAGATGCATATATTTTTCGATATTGCTCAGTGAATCATTTTTCATCACTGCCATTATAATTATATTTTAAAATTACATAAACTGACCATACATGCCCGACAATGTTAGTAATATTACGTGTGGTAAGCTTCCCATAGGATTTGGCTTACTGATATGTAGTTTTTCTGATAAATTGGCTAATTCAGAAAGACATTGGATTTTAAAATTCATGTCTCTCCTTTTAAAATTCGCAAACGAAGGGGATAAGTCATCTAAACCCTCTTGTTTGATAGCTTCATCAACTGTAAATCTGATATCCTTCCACAACTCTCCACCCCTGTCCAACATTCTAAGTTCGGCCTGAGAAAGAATTTAGATCCTCTTCGATTCTCGTCAAGGCTGAATCTACCAATTGCCATTTCGATAAAATACACCGACTTTTAAAAGGCATTTTGGGCTAGCAATTTATGAAATCCTTATACTATTTATTTATACACAAAACACTGGTTTGTGACTTCTTTAAGAAATAATATGAAGACGTTTGAAACCGCCACTATCAAACTAAGCACATAAACTAAACTTAACAACTATAATCTCATATATGAATCACAACTATACTTATAAAAACAATACTTTTTTAATACGACATATTAGCATAACTTACTGTTCCCGGGTTTGTCACGGCACCATTGTTAGGGTTGCGAAATATTGCTTAGATGAATTGGGAGAGCATTAGCAGAAACTGTAACGAGAAGTTTTGTGCATCGCCATGTGGGTTCTCATCATAGAGAGTTCTGGAATAAACCGACACATAATTGACAAAGATTATTACTTTGCCGAAAGAATCAATGAGTATTGAAGAGATTGTCATGGTTACCTTTGCCTAAACGAAAATAAACGCTCTCCGTACGAATTTCACGTCATTCATGATTTCTGCTTTTTCGCACCGGGTCTCAGAGCGCTGGTTCAAAGAAACTACATGACAATTACTTGCTTCCAACGTACCACCAACTTTCAATGCGCCCAATACGCGTATTTCTTAGCTCCTCGGCACGATCGCCACAAATATGGTCGCGGCTCGTCTGAATTTCAAACAATGCGAGATCGTCGCATCTGATATGAAAGAAATTTGGATTCCAGGAAATTTGACAATGAGCAACTCTTTCGTCGCGGCCACCCAGGAGGAGATGCAACCTATTAGTGATTTTCCTAAGCAGTTGAAATTTTCCGAAGCAGGTGAAAATTGATTTCAAAAAGCGTTGTACTAACATGAGTGTTTGGTCAATTGGGAAGGAAATCGCGCGTTTTGAGTGATCGAGCTGTTCGACGCGTGGCGCCCAATTTGAATTAATTTGGTGTTCCATATACCAACAACATGTAATAATGCTTGTTTATATTTCAAAAAATTGAACATGAAAATATTACAAAAAACAATAAAACATAAACCTAATAAAGATTTTTTTTCAAAATTGTTCTTCATATTCTTTGTCTAATTTTTATCAAGACGCATGTGCAATTATTTGTATTATAATGATTTTGTATTCTGTATAGTATAGAACAAGTGACAGGAGTCGATGAAACAAATCATTCTTTGAAAAGGGATCGATGCCAGATACGTCCGTGCTGTATTGGTGCTCTGAAATCAACGTTACTGCACTTGAGTTGATTAAGAATACTAACGCTTCTGACACATCAAAAACGTTTTATATTTTCCCTTTCAAAGGATCTCATGAAAATCGTACCTCTCCCGTATAATTAGGAGAACTTTGCTTTACTTGAACAAAATGTTACAGAAACAATTGAGCAATTTTAGAGAATACCTTTATTTGTTTCAAATTGCCAGAATTGTTTTGAAACAAAACTACTAACGTTCTAAAAAATGTACTTCATATTATTTAAATAATTTAATAACGATTTCATACAGAAATAAACGCAGTCTTCAATGACAGAGTGGCAGGACACCGACAAAATGTTTAACTTTTGCAATTTTCTGAATTTCAGAGGATTTATTGAGACACAGGCATGCGTAATTTTTATAAAAGTATCAGAGGAAAAAAAATAAGGAAAGAATTTGGAGTTGGTTTAAGAACCTACTTGATAATGTCGTTGGGGCTTTATGTAAAGTAACCTAAAAATTAAAAAAAAAAATAATTCAAATTCGAGGGGACACAACATCACGCATATCAATCGGCGATTATCAATTTTGGTGAAACATCTCACTACGGTATATACGGTATAATGTTCACAGATGATCAGACGGAGAGACTGATGTTTTGAGAAAAATAACTTATTTGTATCAAGGAACCCAGCAAAACCTGGACTCTACGTTACGTATATGAGAAAGTAATTTATGACGTATAAGAGCAGGAAAAAACTCACTTTTTCATTATCACGTACACACAAATTGTTTTTCTGTCAAAATATAGGTACTTTTTGCTGCAACATATCGTAACATTTTCTATAAGGAATATAGGAGAGAGAAATTATTAAAGATTAGAAAGGCTCGGCTTTAGATATTCTTATGAGGCATTTTCGACATAATATAACCCTATTAACATAGTCACCACATCGAGTATTGCATTTTGTGCTAATATTGTGGTGCTGGTGTAACAAATGACACTGTTGTACGGAGACATTTCTTTATTCTGGGAAAAGGAATGTCGTATTGAAACCGTTATCTTAACTCTCAGAATGAGCTCGATGTGGCATAGGCGTTTCATTTGGTTCGCGTCATGGCCGAATTTTTAGTTGGGAAGAAGTTGCAATATTACATTACGTAACGTTGCAATATTATATTACGTAACGTAACACCATTAGTCTTTAATATGACCAGCGGTTTTAATGATGGAGTGGACAGAAGTCTGAGCGCGCATTTATTCTCTTAATAACGCCGTACGAACTGCTAAATGAGGCGAAATATTTCATACTGAGAATGACCCCGTCTCGTAGAACGGCAAAACGAAGATCTGAAAAAAAATCAGCTTTATTGGCACATTTCCATACAAAAACCGAATTCCTTTAAGCTAGAGGACAAAACAGGTGAAAATTCAGCAAGCCGTCCGGATTGGCATCACGGACTTGACGCCATTTTTTTTCAAATATCGATGCATGCGATGATCGACTTGCATTGCGATGGTCGACTAGTGGAACAAATATTTAGACAAGCAGGGAAACTGAAAAATGTTGAAATCTATTTGAAATCTATACCAATTTACATATCTTAAATAATTGTTACAAACGCATAAGAATATCACACATGACAATAACATATTTTATCATAATCTTACTTTACAGAAAGTTTTTTCGGTTACATTACGGCTATTTTCGGTTGAAGCGTTGGCGGCTGGAGGCTACGAAGAAACAGCCGCCAACACTTGCACTTACGATAACTACAATGGGACCTAATCTACGTTCATGATAAGGCATCTAATATATCTATTGAAAACAGCAAATCTCACAATACTTCTTAATTATAGAAAATAAGACCTTAATCTTAATTAATTACCCATTCTCTGACTACACAGGACGAATCCTTTCAGGTGGAAAAGACACACAAGCATGTTCCTCATAATATTAGCGTTAAATAATTTCTCTGCCGTTTTGGCCTCCGAAGCATAGATTCCCATATAAAATGTTATTTGTAATGTCTCAATTTCGACGCTTCTGAATATCATCGGAACTTGATTGCATCGCAAAGATTTGGACTGTTGTAAGCTCGGGAGGTCATTACCGTCATTTTCGCACAGCGCCTGCACTACAATTCTGACGGCCCGCTGGCGAGATAACTTTCTTTCGGCCTACGATCGAGTGGAATCGCAGGGCCCCGCGCATTACAGAGCTGTCGAAATTAGTATATCAATTCTGTCAATTTACAGCTTAGCTTTATCTTCGTTCGGTGTCCATACAAAGTAGATTTTTCATCGGCAACTCTTACAATTATTCTAAGAACTCCAACTCGTTATAAACACAACCTTCTGGTTGTAGAAGAGGAGAAATCGACAAGAAACTGCTTTGCAGAAACAAAGCGTTTATCGAAAAAATGATACGTTTGTTTATATAATCGAGAAGAATTGTTTTTCCACCTGCAATGAGTCACCTGTATCAAACAGACTACTGCAATGTAGTAGATGAGACAAAAATGTATACTGGAATATAAACATATTACTAAAAATGTGTCATTCAAAAGGTTCAGATCCAATACAAACGCAATCGGAGTTGAACTTGCCATGCGATTTATCCAGAATATAATGTTTTTAGTACAAATATCTGTAAATATCTGTTAAATTCTTACCGTAGAAACTCTATAACTGTTCTAATTATTTCAATTTCTTTGAGTCTCCTGATCTTATTCTGTATCACTTGATACAATAACAAACATCTAACGTACTCTGGAAAACATTCTATCCTGCTGAGGAAAGTTTGACATCTACTTCTGACGCAGTACTCGCCTGACCGCTGTGGTGTGCGGATCGTGCCCGCAGCTCCGTAGTGTCTTACCTTGC